>PQWD01012739.1:0-66928 GCA_019425675.1 Leucinodes orbonalis | reverse complement strand
GATTTAGCTCATTAAAGTTCATTATTTAAGCATAAAAACGCAATGCTACGTTATGATCTAATTATTCATCTTATTCTAAATCTCACTTATCGGCCCAGGCTTGAATCAGTCAAATCAAATGTAATTAGACCTACAAAATACAATATGGTACCATATAGCGTTATACAATATTCAAACCTAAGCGATACGATCTTTCGTCCTGAACAAAACGTTTTCTTATTTATATTCAATAAGAACGCTTATTGTCGTCCACTGCTGGAAACAGGTATCCCATCAGTTCATTCTTATCCTTTAACTACAATTACTCAGCCCATCCAATTTGCCGGTTAATTTAAAACCAACTAAACAATTGACGACGAAGCCCTTAAAGAGTTTTCCTTAATTAAGGCCGGTAATGGCGCCGTAAAGACTGATCTAAATTGTGCTAAGCCGATGCGCAGGCGCACCCCGTTATGTGCTTTTACACGGGCCGGGTTAATCGCGTTTGCGGCTTTACCGACTTTATTAACCGACCATGTTAAGTAGCCGCTTAGAATAAAATCTATGGGTCATTAATTTGCTATTTAGTTGTCTGGATTAAAAAGCACTCTTCGCTGTATGGGATATCGGGAACTATTTTTATGTATTTAATCAATAAATGCTTGATTAAGAAATAAAAAGTATCTAAATGGAATAACTTGGAAACATTCAACACATCATCAAGGAGGTTTGATCCTAGAGAACACTATTTATAATTTAAGAGCATATGTAGGTCACTCACTGGACCTCTGTAACTGGTAATAGTACCTATACCATTGCCACCAAAAATGATGATATGATGGGCGTGGCGCCCATTTGGATAGTGGACTGTTCAGATTTTAAAACTAAAGAATGAAGTTCTAAACCAAAATAACCCTGTCGAGTGAAAGAAATATCTTCTCGGTCAGAATTATGAGAGAGAGAGAGGAACACCGATCTATCGAGAAAATCCATTCCTTATGAAATAAAAAAGTGTTACAAAAATAACCTTGAACAGATAAGAATGTGGAAGAGACAAAAAATATATCTTACGATGAAAATGAAAGGAAGTTATCTCGCGAATCTATAAGAGAAAAGACATGCATGTATGTATGTTTGTATGTTGTATGACATACAAACCTTTGTACCGCCGATACATACCTACATTATAAAAATGTTTGATCTTTAGTTCGTTTTTCATGAAACATTGTTGAAAAAAAAATCAATTACAAAACAACACTTTCAATAAAGGTTTTTACTACTAATGCCTATTATATCATAAAGTCCGGAGTCCTTTTATATATCACAAGTCGTAATTTAACACAAGCTCGCGCTATTTTCCAAGTTATATTTATTATTAATCAACCGCAATCAAAACTTGGATTTTATTACCACTTTATATTTAGCGCAGTAATGACATGTCATCAAAAGTACATTGCAATGTATAGGAAAGTGTACCTTATATTAACTAGTAGTTTAAGTTCATTTTATTATAAACAAACAGCAAGGAACAGTTACTTTCGCGTTACAATGGGAAAATAGCGCTCATAAATTTATGACTATAGTTTAATATTTACAGTTCTAGATGCTGTATGTTTCTTGTAATAAGAACAAGCGGTTTACACTTGAGCCCTTATTAATCTCCTGGACATAGGGTTCCCCTATTTTCATCCATGCATCACGTTCCCCTAGTTTTTCAGTCAGCCTTCACTAGCTGCGAAAGTCCTCAGTCCATTGTCCTTTAGGATGGAAGATGTGGCATCTACACGTGGCAAGACGCGGTCGACACTTCAGGACTCGTCCGCTTCAACGGCCTTCGATCTCACAGTTGTCATTTTTATTCAATCACCCCGACAAGACACCTCACCCAACCATTGCTAGTTATAATACTTTACTTATGAATTAATTCCGCAGTCAGTCAGTGTCCATGACTCACCTACGTATATTATTACGGGTAGGTCACATCGCAGTGCTAAAAGAATTATTTTTACGCATAGCAAAATTCTTGACGAGACGACCTGACGTACGAGATGATTATGGTAGATAAAGTTGCAGCACTTAAAAAACTATATTGTCCTTTCCGTTGTCAAATTTGACATAAAGTTAGAAAAGTATTAGGTACATTGGATACTGAGCAGTTGGCCTAAAGGTAAAACTCGCTGTAGCTTTGCATTTGAACTATTCCGGAGGTACCGTTGCAATTTAATTGATATTAATAAATATAACAGTGTGACTGTCGCCACAGGCTTTTGTTGTAAAACAAACAGCATGGGCTTACCCGCATTTGGCACTGTTACCTGCAACAAAAATAAAACTTAAATTAATATAATAAAATTATGCTTTAATTATAAGACTATCAACTTAATTAAAGCATCCTATACACACACACATATATATTAGAAAAAACGCCTATCGAAACAAGATTAAGTTACATAACATTAATATAAGCGTTACTAAAACTCACGCACGAAATTGACTCGACGCCATGCGCACACGCAACTGCGCGTCACATAATTTATTCGAAAAGTGGCTCTATTACTTAGACGTTACAGTTTGATGTATTATAATATTACACGATTGTTTTTTGCATTCTCCAACTAATTTTACTTCGTGAACAATTCCCATATTTTGACGTTCATTAGCTTGACAGACAGACGGACATGGCGTGGAGTGGATTGTAATTTATATTTAGTAGAATTGAATGAGTTTCGATTCTGTGTTTTTGATGGTCGAGGTTAGTCTGGAAACCTTGGATTGAACAATGGAGATATGTTTACTCTTTCTTGTAAACAATATCTGAGCCTAATGGACAAAGTTTGCGTACCGAATTAGTCTTTATCTAATGGGTTAGCTGTTAATTAACAAAACATTGTAACTTGTCTTTTTTACGCCACAAGTTCATATAGCTAGAAGCATGCTAGGAGATAGTTGAAACATGGATCTTTAATACTAAGCTTGGACTAAGCACATTTTAAAAATATGAAATCATTTTTTTTTTTCTTGAAATTTTGTTACAACTTCTCGCCTATTCTCGACCTACGAGTACATTCACCAGGATCTTTCACAGATCCAACAGTTATCGGTCTTATTATTTTGATGATATTTATGATGGAGAACTTTGCCGTTAGTAGTTTGACTACCAGACACGTCTTAGTGTCATGAATATACAGTTTTCGGTGTGTCTGAACTCCTGGCATTCTGAGCAAAAGCTTTTGAAGCCTACCATAGATACGTGTAGATACATGAAAACGAAGTCCGCTTGCGAATCAGATAAGTTTTTGCTCACCTACAATTTCGTGTATGTTTTTTATTATAGACAGGTTCTTTGTCACGTCCAATTACAATTGATAATTATCTTTTTAATAATTCCTCAGATTCGTTTAATGGTACCAAATATGATGAACTTAAAGTAATTGTTTTTAGAGTAGATATTTATTTGAAAGAGTACCGAGACACTCGGTACGTATCCTTCAACACACATTCTTGTAACAATTAAGGCCCTTCTTATCTGCATAGATGCAAAGGTCAACAATAAATAGGTATCCAACATGCAAAAAAACCTTCTACGCCTTAACAATAGAGTGGTTATTCGCGTATCCACATCGCGAGATGCCATGCTTAGACTTTAATCGCGCCTATGTTTTCGCCTACAAATCTGTATTCACGTATTTCAATGTCACGCATTTTCAATATCGATTAGCGTATACGACACTGAGACTTTCGAACACCACACCCTCCATTGTGATCCTTTGCTGATCACTTGTCAGCGCTGGACAAATCAAGATCGATTCCGATACTATTCTTAATTTGAATTTATTTCACCTTGCCCCCCTTCTCTTTTCCACACGAGCACGATTGTATATTTCATCTCTGTCACTCGTGCTCGTGAGTACGATCGGTTTGTATCATTTGTCATTGTAATTCATTCGGTTGGAGATATGAGAAATACGTTATGACACCTAATAAATTAGCCAAATTGATGGTAGTTGTTTATTTACATTTCGATTCTGTGGTTGTATTATCGTCTCTATTATTTGAAGACTGGTAATATCTACATTGTAATCATTGGTTTCATATCACGAAGTAGGCCTTAAAAATGCAATCACGCTATTTCCATGTCACGTCATGTTATAATTTACTAAAACCGATTCAAAGATCACAATGTAAGTATATAAACTTTGCTATTAACATAAGTATTCTCTAAAAAATACTTCGAGTAAATACGTAATAAAAATTTGGAGCGAAATCCAACAATGGTATGTAATCACATTTGAAACAACAGACCTAGCTAATCTGAATTCACCAAATAATATATATTCTAGCAAACAAACTATCACCCACGCTGGTACAAGTAACACCTTGGTATCAAAAATTTTGATGTGTGATTGCAATTAGGTACTAGACTAACTAATATAAGAGAACATCAGAACGCAACGTCGTCTTCAAAAAATTGATTTAAATTTCTTAATCGCGAACTTTGAAATTTAACTTAGAAACTTTATGCAACTATTTATTCCGCAAATCGTTCGCAAAGTAGGCACGACAGCCTCAATCCCTTTAAATACGACAGTTTATTGTTTATCTGAGGCTACATTGCAATAATAACATATAAGACGTACTTAATTCCTTTCCTTTTTTTTTTATAGTATAGGGGGCAAACGAGCAGACAGATCACCTGATGGAAAGTGAATACTGCCGCCCATGGACATTTGCAACACCAAAGGTACTACAAGATGCGTTGCCGGCCTTTAGATGACCCTAATTTCTAATTCCTATTATTAGGGTGACGACAATTTCAAAAACAAAAGATATTTTTAGTCCAAATAATGGTACATCATTAGTGTATTTCAGTGTCTGTCTAGCTCATAAGGCTGGTTATAAAATTAGGCTGTTTTGGATTCTTTACATATCGGTTATATCTTCTGATATATTTGAACTGCAGAGTTTGAAAAGTCAAGATTACAGGTTCTGTGTGTTTTGAGAGTAAGGACAACGAATTATTTGTAGCAAGTTAAATACATTTTTGAACATTTCAACTATTGGACGTAGTGTGGTGTATTAGCTGGTGACAGACAGACGGACAGTTTCAAAGGAGACCCTCACCACGAAGCATTAATAGTAGTTCAAACTTTGAATCCGGAAACTCCAAAGGACCTTAAAAGAAAACTAAGGTCAAAAAACGTTTTTTTAACATTTTCATAGTTTGAAGAAGTTGATCCTATCTCGTTCTGACTACCAGATTCTTATGATGATATAAAGGTTATAGATAAAAGAAGAGGTTATATCCTTATTCTGACCACCGTCTGGTGAGCGTGCTCGGTAATGCCTCAGCGTAGGGCGGAAGGCACGCATGACCTGGCATTTGCGGGATGCCCGCGACTCCCAAATGACGCAACGTTACGGTCGACTCTTACCCTAGGTTTCCACGCCCCCTAAAGGTCAGTGATGGTTTCTTGGTCGTGTTTTACGGGCACTGAAAGGTGCTATCGTTTGCGAATCTATTACGTTAGATCGTACTAATAAATATGCTTGATTTCCACTCTATCTATTCAAATTAATGGTATTGTTTGTTCATAATATAAATATAAGCTTTAACATCGTAATAAAGTAAATATAACAAATAATGAAAATGAAAAATTATTATTAAGTTTAGGTCCTTACAGAACACTTAATGTGAAATGTAGCTACCACTGGTTCGGACGGTAGTTCTACTGAGAAAACTAGCTTTAGCATATCATATATTGATCATTAGCATCCGTATTAAGGTTCATAAGTCATAGGCTGTCTTCTTGACGAGTTCAATTTTTTTATAAAAATAATTCCAAACAATTGCTATTAATTTATAATTTTATCTTAAACCCCAGTCTTAACGATGCTATTAAAAAATATATTGTAATTATTACCTACCGAACACACATTAATTAAAACAATTACAGTCATCATTTTAAGATCAATAACTACGATAAATACAAGGTGAGGTCCAACATCTGATGTTAAGTCTTCCTAATGTATTAACAAGAGGAAGGCAATTCTTTTGTGTAATGGCAAAAAGTTAATTCACCACTAAATCTACAATACGATTACTTAACCTCCGTGCCAATTATAAACCAGAAACGTGGAGATATGTTAATTGTTTCATATATAACGTTTCCGCGATCACTCGGAAATCTTTCATAAAGTCAACATTACACAACCAGATATCTAATTAACTATTACGAAACGAGTGAGAGATGAACAAAAACATTTCCAATACTCTGTTGACTGGTGTAATTAAACAATGGGAACAATTTACACTTTACGTTGGGTAACTTGTTTGAAATGGAAAGGTCTTTTGTTCGTGGGAACCGTGCGTTTACTGTCGGTTTTCGGAAGTATCCGGTTTTTTTTTGTGAAGCCTGAGACAATTCAGGTCACTTCAATAGTGTTGTGACTTTTTTGATTTCGTCAATTATTTCTTATATCAAGACCATTAGACGTACTATCCACACAAATCTAGCCAAAGTTGAGATGACAGGTAAAAATACCAAAACATTTATAAATGGGAGTAAACCTGGGACTTATGATATCGTAAATTGAGTCTCAATCTCAGGATTTAATGTTGACTACCGACAACAATGTCAACATAGCTATTTTCTGGGTATTTACAGTTTGATTCCAGTTTTACCAACTGCAGATATGCAGGACCAATTTTTAGGGATTCATCATAAATCAGACTCATTCTAAACAATTCATAATTGGTTTTAAGTGTTCGTCACTGTCATGATAGGTAACGAAGGAGACAAGATCCACGTCGACAACCTTAGACACGGTCTATTTTATATTTCAATAGAACTGTTTCCCGCCGTATACCATAAGAAATTCTGACGCAGTAAGACATATGCAACTAGGGTTGCAACTTTTTAGCAGAAATAAGTATATCTGATTTTAAAGGAGGTAAAAAAAAGAGTATGCACTTATAAAAAGAGTATCATTTATTTTTAAAAGGTATTTTTAGTACTTCTTGCGGCACATAACAAATTTTCATTATTTTTAAAGGTATGAATGAGTCTAAACATTCTAACTTTATATATATCAAGAGCTCATTTGATTAAATTCAATGAAGCTCTGTTTCTCTCTTCTCGCTACTTTACATTCATGACCGAAAAGACTCTTTCTGTAAATGCTGAAGTGGCGGAAACAGGAGTATATAGCTATAATAATTTTTTAAACAATCAAATTCTTGAGGACATTTTTTAAAAAATATTGCCATTTTCAGCGGTGCATTTTTGTATAAAGTCTGCGTTATTAAACAATTCAGCTTCGAGCAATTTTAAAATTGATACTTCTGAATATAAAGTATCCATGTCTATTTAGTCTTTTAAATTAAGTTTTCCTTCTATAATTTGTTCTAAATGATAAATTCAACAGTAGTCTTTAAGATATTGTATTTAGTGAATACAGCCAGTTATCATTACTAAAATCAAACCATTTTTGTAAAGTGGACTTTTAATTCTGATTAAGGTTTTTGCGTATTAGGACGTGCACTAACATTTGTAAAAAAAGAGTATTTTAGCGTACTTTATTAGTGTTATAGATTATAGAGTACGACCACATGTATAGAGGACAATACTCTATTTTAGAGTACGGTTGGCAACCCTATATGCAACTCAAAAACGGTCAATATTACAAACAGACACTCGAATTTTGTTTATGCAATAGATAAAACATGTACACTACAAACAACAAGTAGCAATATGATCAGTCCATAGTGTTATAGGGGGGGTGGCCGCAGCCGGCGTGGCGCCCGCGGCGACTTTCACTGCGCGGTCATCGCCCGCCAGCGCCAAAATAATGGCGTCGCATCGCGATACGTCACGATGCGCACGCGCCGCGTCGCGCGCTTTCCGCAACAATGCGCCTTGCGGTTTTGCCAGCTCTTTTTTTGCAATTACATAGTGCAGGTGCTGGCAGATTGGTATCTTTGAGTAATATAAAATAAACGCTTAACTTTGTTAACAGTATCAACACAATTCTTTTAAATAATAATTAATATGAGAAATACATTGGCATTAAAAGATTTATAGCAAATTGCGATAGCAGAGACAATAGAGAGAGGCCACATTTGACGCGGTCGGGTGCGCCGGCGACGTCCGTTGTGAATGTTGTGATCCATTACACTCGGTCACAACACGTTGACTAAGTAAGAGGATAATCCATTTTGTAAAACCATTTTTTACACTTTTGAACCAAGTGTAAAAATCAAATAGTATGAAAATAAAGAACACTTACCTATTTATTTTTAAAATGTGCCATCCACTGCCAATACACGTAAAATATATTTTTTTACAATAAATTCAAGTAGAAAGGTTAAAGTATTTTAGGCGCATGTGTGTGCAAGTACATTACATCGTTTCAGTGTTCTCTTATAGAATGTTATTTTTAATATTTTCAAGAACAAGACAAGGTACGGTTGTGGCGAGTTCAGTCAGGAATTTGCACTGATTCTATAGAATGCCAAATAGGCCATAATTCAATGTATACCGATCTAACCAACTTCATTCTTAAGCTTTTAAAATATATTATAATTTAATAAATATACATATATTATTGCTGCAAAAAAACTTCATCAGTTAAATACACTGTTTTTATAAATATATTTAATTTCCTTTCCAGTGAAATAACTTATCCTACAAAGATTTGGTAACCCTATCGCTAAACGAAACCGAGACATGGCTAGCTATATCCGATTATACCATTCGATAATCGGAACACGCTTCGCTAAAACAATTACGAGATGATGAATGACATGTCGGGGGTCTACTTGCAAGGGGGTCTAAGGTGAAAATAACAAACGTTGCTTGAAATCGGCTCGTGGCACAGCACTATTAATAAACCATTTTAGTGAGTAGCAATGACTAAGCGACTGTATGCTACACCATTCATTCTTAGCGTCCAGGGAGCTGAGACAAATGGTTATCGCTTCAGAGTAGTTCCATAGAGAACTAACACTTTTTAAAATGTATGTTATAAACAAAAGTTAGTGATGTCACTGGATTACCAGATTTGTGATGAGGGCACGTTCCTGGCTACAATCATAGAATGGTAGTCGTTAACACTAATATGCATTGGTCTCACGTGGTGCATAAAGGCTCAATATCCCCAAAGCTTAGCTATGCCGGAAGGCCTGTGCTCTACAATGGGTCTATATAGGCTGATGATGTTGCGAATTCACTATCGGCGTTATTGGTTTGTGTTTCACTTGTGTAATCTCAAATATACACTACAAATAATTGTGCTATCGTCAGTTTCAAAACTTAAGTCATTGCCTTGTTTTAGTATCAGCCCCAGCTTTTTTGAGGCCCGAACCAACCAAATTAGAATAATTGGTTCGCCTCGGCTAGTATGCATTACGATGTAGTCAGGTTGTCATTAATTTGGAAATCATTTACCACATACATCCAAAAATATAAAACATGATTCTTTTGCATCAGAATCAGGGTTATAGAAAATATGCGTTGCTATTTGTGTAAACTTAACGTATTCACGTAAAAATATCGGACGTGAAAATATGATCATTAAAATTAAAAAGTTGTTCATAGTGATATCATTAAAAGTGCCCATACTCTGTTGTGAAATGTTTCCCCCTAAACTTGACATATACACAACAGTTAACAGCCATCACGACCCTGTCCCTTTCAAGTACATTTTTGAAAGTGAACCCAATAGGCCATAAATCACAGGTACCGTTTATCTTGCATCAAATCTCAACACAAACACGCGACACCAATGCCACACGTCTCAGTCAGCGGCTGTAGTAGTTTGACAGTCGTCGCTGTTTTTTATTTTATAATTTGCAGTATATAAAACGCTTTGACAACCTAAATGGTGTAATGGTTGAGGTGACTACACCGAATGTTCCGGTTTCAATCTGCGTGCTAAACATTTGCGTGCTCGAAAATATTAATTTATTTTGGTGTGGGGTTCCGAGCACAGTTTCCCAATACAGGAGATGGGACAAGCCGCGTTTTTAAGTGCGACAAATGTAAGCTCAACGAGCATACACTGGCTGCCAGTTTACGCTCTGTGAGCGAGTAAAGACACGAATATTAGAAGAAATTACCGTTTTTTTCCCAAAATGCCATCCTGTGCAATTGTAACATGCCATCATCGCAATGAATCAGTAAATTTACCAAGAAATATAATAACTTTTCACAGGTAAGAACCGAAAAGAAATTGCGACACTGGGACTGCCTATAAACTTGGCGGCTTGTCCAGTCTAATTGTATATTCGGATGTCTGTGGTTCCGAGGTAGTATGCGGATAACAATAATACTTATGTTGGTACTTAAATATGATCATTTGTTTGCAAAGAATTGTTTTCCCCTAACCAAGTTTTCTATATACATATTTTTATATTTAAACGTAGCCTAGTATCTGCAATACAATTCTCACCAGCTTATCGTGTTACGTAGTCGTAAACGCTACCAGTTTTAGGATCGAAATGGGGATTAGGATGCTTAATTAGTTGCTAAAGAACCCACTAAACTATAACTAAAGCAGTAGTTAAACCACAGTTAACATAAACAAACGGGTAATGAAAAATATAAGAAGGCGGATAAATAATACCGGTGAGTGTATTTATTTAGGAATCTGACAATATATCACGAAATACAACACAAAATTTCGACGAGTAAACGTCTCATTATACCACATAGGTATTTATTTATGCTTGTAACCGTTATTCAAAGCATTTGAGGTAGCAGAAGATCAGATTGGCGTGGAAGCGGCCGTCCCAACCGATATTATCCTGGAATTTAGGCCCATTGTCCAAGTCCCCGTTTTCTAAATAACAGACGGAAACAATTGTTTAGCTTCGGAACAGTTAGGCACATCAGTGCTGATATCTTGTTATACCGTATTCAAAATGCGAAAGCAAGGAATTGAGATTGTAGTATCTTTAGAAATTTAATTACTGCGCCAACAGGGTAATGACTATTTCATGTTGAAATTAAAATGCAAACTGGATATAATTTGGCACTGTATGTGTACATAATTATTTATTTTCTTCAACACCGCATCTGTCATAGTCAGGCGTATCAGTTACTGCCAGGTGAGCGAACCGACCGTAGCTTTAATTTGGCACTTAAACGACCACCGTCAAAAGTACATATATACCGAATCTTGTTTATATATTAGCTTCGAAAGCATTTGTAGCTCCCAAACTAAAGGTTACTAATCTCCCAAAGAGTGTTGCACTCAAAACAGAATACCGATACTGAAAGTCATAAAGTCGCTAAAGCTATGATCTCAACAAAGATCTTATATACTTTGGGGGCAAACTCCTTAACCAAATGCTACTTATATCCCATCTTTGTTACACCTACCAAAATCGTGCTAATATCAATTCGCTAACCAAAGTCACTGACACTAAAGCCGCCGCAATCATCGGACGATTATTTCATCAAACAACACCAACCGAGTCACCTACACAACACATCCGCACCATTGTCTATGGTCCCGTAACCATACATTTGCTAGATGTCGCAAGATTAATGTTTATTAATATACAACACATACTCGTACATAGTGATATATAATATCACTGACGGCCTATTCTAGATGTCACAAATTAGCAACAACTTTATGTATTTAACTAATTCAACTGTTGTTGTGTTGGCGATATAAATTATCTATTTATTTATAAAAATAAACTGTGTTTTGAGAAGCTTTCTATCTTCAACCAATAATTTTGGGCCAGATAATCTTTACTCCGCTTTCCTCATCCAGCCCCCATCGGGCCGGTGGCGTCCTACGCTACGTTTGTCAAGACGCGTTTTTGCGAACTGACTACTGTTGGCCGCAGATGGCCTTTACGCTTCACGAGCAATTGGCGAGCGCAGATGGCCCACAGCCTTAAAAAATTATACAAAGAGCCTAAGATCGCCCCAGAGTGGGACTCGAACCTCGGCCTAGGGCATTGCGCGATCTCCACTCCAGAACTCATCTGCTCCAACGGCCATCGGTTCTGCAACACACGTGTGAGTCGTCTGACCACTGCCACTTCATCTAGCTGATACGGCGAGCTATGTCGGCAACTTTCGTTGTGTCACAAATAACATATTTCTGATTTTATGCCTGGGAGAAACCCTGACCATAGGTCAAATGCCTTATCCAGTTGTAATCGGGTGAAACCTGGAGCATACCTATATGCCTTGTCCAGCTGTAATCCTTCTTTAATTCGTGTCAAGTTGACACTCCCTTGAAGTCGCAACGTCTCTTTAATTCCACGTAACTGACGGCAATCGTCCCTGACTCACATCGGCTCACGACGATCCTCAAATTAACATTTAATTGCCCATAAGATTGCCGATACGCTCCGTAAGGTCGCTGATGGGTCGCCGGCCTCACTTGTATGTACCTTCGGATGTATTGTATCTTTAGCTATAGTGACAGGTAAATACTTCGGTGTATTGCTAAGGAATTATTGAATTTCGGCATTTGAATCTAAATATCCACCGTCAATACGTCATCTAGTCCTAATAAAAGCTTGGAAATTCTATATATGTAGGTACTTTCCAAAGAATAAACATAGATTTGTCTTTGATTTGTACAAAGAGATATTGTACGACACGGAGATCAAAACCGGACACCTTGGTTTTTAAAATTTCAACCAGGTGGGTTACCGCAACATCTTAAAACAGTATTGTTATAATGATACGTCAGCATTTTTGTATCCAAAAAGTTGCAAGTAATATTATTGTAAACACTGTTTTAAGAGATGGCGTAACCCGCCAGGTCGTCTCAATAGAACTTATATTTCCTCGGTTAGGATAATTATAAATTTCAGCTGTGCTATATTAGAAAAAATCGAGTGTTGCTCTTAGCGATGTAGTAGTAAGTTGCAAATTACTGCCCAGACTCCCATTTAAAATACGTGTTGAGTGAGAAGTTATTAAATCTTAAGTAAAGCTTGTAAAGTAACATAAATATAAGAACAGAAATAATTGTTCTATACAACCATTTCCATAAAAACCAAAGAGATCAATGACCCTATTGTATTTGTGCAATCATGTGGAAACTAGTAAACACTGCGTACACCATTAATTGGTATCTTGCATACAATGCATAAAGCGATTGCTACCATAGATAAATTTGTATTAGTAGATAATTACTTTCATGGGGCGCGAACGCATCAAACCATTTATTTTATCGTATGAACTCTTAGTATTTATGATTAACTCAGATACGGTATAAAACCTTAGTATGTACACTTCATCATCATCATCATCAGCTCATAAACGTCCCACCGAGGGGCACGAGCCTACCCGTATTGGGTGATTAGGCCTTAGTCGTCCACGCCGGCCCAGTGCGGATTGGACGACTTCACACACAACCTTCGAATCTCTTCGCAGGCGTGCATGAAGGTTTCCTCACGATATTTTCCTTCACCGTAAGAGCGTCGGATAACGTACATATATTTTCGAAAATTCATTGGTACGTGTCGGGATTTGAACCCCAGCTCTCCCGGTAGGAAGGCGACAGTCCACACCACTGAGCCACCGACGCTCACTGTACACTTAATTCATCATAATGAGCCTATAACGGCCCACCACACAGGCCTTCCCAGACAGAATAACCGTCTGCGTATGATGGATCCTAGGCAAGACTTGTTCTTTAGCAAACAGGTGTGCTTATTGTATATTGTACCAACAAACCGAAAATTACCGGATACTCGTACCACCATCTACCTCACAAGTTACCAACTAAACTTCAACCCCGTTTCGGTATCACTGGTAGGTTTATCATTGCCTATCTCGTAAAATAAAGAATCAAAAAATGTCTGAAAAAAAAAATTAGAAAACGGTGTGTTTTTGCAAATCATATTTTAAAAGTAATCATAATCAAAGGTGCGTGTTTACAAAGAGTAAAGAATATAAAAATACAAGAATAAAATTAAAATAAATCATAACACCTTCTAAGAACACTGTCTTATTACTGTCTACTTAAAAAGTAAAAAGTCACTTTGATTTACGCACCACCAATTGTCGGGTAACCATCGATTTATTATATTTTCTTTAAAATAAAACCCAGCAAGGACAACTTGTTTTCAATCATTAAGAGTAAGAAATTAAATAAAAAATCCGCCGCGTTCAAGTTTCAACCTTAAGAGAAAATAGCAAGATTTAATTTTGAGCATTAAATTTCCAGTAAGTTAATGACAGTACAAATCGTAAAGGACCGTGTGGCAGTTTTGAAATTGCAACGGCTACTTGAAAAATTGCTTTTGATAAATTCCCTTTTAAAAATGCAACGGTTTTGATTTAAGAGCACCACTCAGCTAGTTAACGAAACACTACCAGTTATACATTTGTTAAGGGCGTATATGAATTAGCTGAGCGGGTTCCGTAAGGAACAATGAATTTATTATTGGAATGTTTAACGAACTAACTTATTTTAATTTAAATCCCGATCTTGTACCCTTGCGGTGTAGAACCATGAGACCCATGTCATAAATGAGTGAGTAAGAAGGTATATTAAGCATAACTTTACACCTACATTTCAAATAGTTTATTCAATATCACTTATAAACATAAATGTTAAGGAGTAAATACTATTGGTAGTAGAAGTGCCTAAACTCTGTCCTACCCTATCTTATCGCTTAGTCTCTAGAAATTTTACAATATTTTATTTACCATATCCAAAAACTTTATAATGGATGAAATATAATAAAGAATACAATAAAAAAATATAAACAAAAAGTCTCAATATTTTTGTTAAAAATTTACACAGCCCATATTCATTTCACGCGATTAGACTGCATCTGTGTATGAGAGCATCATTTCGATATCAATATGGAATCAGTGTGACAGTTCACACTAATCCGATGATTAGAGACGTCATCGATACAATGGAGGAGTAACGGCGAAGTGCGAGCCATGACACACTGGCACAAAATAAAAAAAACGTGATCTCGATTCGCAATTCAAATCCATAGCGCAGTCCTCGTGATTCCTTAGTCCGCATCGTTAGGTACAGACGGGTCAACTCTTTCAGGTGTTTTTTTTTGCCTATTTAAGACAATATGTGGTCTGGTTAAGTTTTAACTAGTTTTAAAAATAGTCATAAGCTATTATATTATTGTTGAAAGGTGTCCCTCAAAATACATATTATTAATTTAATTAATCTTATTTTATACGTCTCCTTTTCGCCAAATAAATAGTAAGTGACGTGAAACCAATTTATTATAAATAATAAAAAAATAATTAATAAGGCAAAGTAAACCCTTACCTTCAATAATAAGAAAAACTTTTCTTTTTTTTAGCATAACATCTTGTTTATCCTTAACTAGGCTTGATGTCTCGTTAAGCGGTTAGTAATAAGAACACATAAAATAACGCTTCATCTTTTTACCTAATATATTATATATTAAAGAAACATCAATAAAGGCTACCATCCAAATGGAAACACCATTAGCTACTTCGCTAGCTAGCTATTTTATTGACGGCACACTATAACAACTCCTAGTATGCACATCATTGGAAGTATCCCTTCTGTAATCTACACATCGAGTATTGGGTCAGTTCGGATTAACTCGCAAGGTCAACTCGATCGCGACTCGATGTCAACGGTTCATGATCGAACTGGTGCGTCATTGGGTAACCTATTTAACGTTGATCGTATGCTTTTGAATATATCAATTTGCATTATTACTATTCGTTATAAGTTATTACGTTGGGATTATTACTATTAAAAACAAAATAATTGTTGTAAAAAAGTAAGGTTTTGTCAGTAACATAGTCATAGCGTCGGTGGCACAATGGTGTGGACTGTTGCCCTCCTACCGGGTGGGCTGAGGTTCAAATCCCGCCACGAACCAATGTA
This sequence comes from Leucinodes orbonalis, assembly GCA_019425675.1. NCBI lineage: Eukaryota > Metazoa > Arthropoda > Insecta > Lepidoptera > Crambidae > Leucinodes > Leucinodes orbonalis. The sequence goes on along the minus strand of PQWD01012739.1, from coordinate 51,070 downwards.
TTTTCGAATTTTATGTACATTATCCGATCCGCTCTTACGGTAATGGAAAACATCGTGAGGAAACCTGCGCCCCAACTCGCACTGGGCCCGCGTGGACGACTATGGCCTAAACACCCTATACGGGTAGGCTCGTGCCCCTCGATGGGGACGTTTGATGTCCATATTATATAAACTAGCTTGAAAGCTCCGCCAAGCAAATAGAAATTGAGAGAATAAATTCTTTTCACTCTCTAAGAAGTTACGAAACAAAATGAATTCTTACCTATTACCGATAAGTGACATATCGATTACTCGATCCACTCATGAGAGAACGAATTATCGATTTCCCATTATAACTTTTGTTATCCGGCTCTCGGAAGGTCATCGGTTACATTTCAACTGTTTAAACATGAATAGCTTCGAAATGTCTTGGAGAAAGTCGTTTGTTGCGTAAGTCATTTAAAATTAATCAGCAATTTGCCTCCGAATAAATATTCGATTATGATCTTAAGTATTAGATTTATGTTTGCTCAGATGTGGACACGAGTCGATTATAGAATCTATCTCGTAATCTTGTCAGGCGTTTAATGATGTACCAACAATAAACACCTAATATTCGATTTGTATCGGTCGACGCTATCGGTTCGAATACACCACTGGTAGCAGCGGCACAAGCTATTCCCGTTCTTATTGCTATGAGGATAAGGTAACACTCCTGTTTCATCTGCAGAATAGCGTTGAGATAAATTTGTCGATAGTAAGGAAGTGGTCACTCATCGTAATCTTTAATTTATTAGCAAGTACGTACATTATGAAGTATAGTTGTGTATTACGTGGAATTTGAATTAGAATTAGCATAGATTACATCGGCTACTGTGAGAGCGTGCCTAATTACTAATAGATAGCGCCGTCCTAACGTTGTGAGAATTTATGCCATTAAATTATTTTATCTAAAGAAAATATGCAGATACCTATGAACAATTAAGAATATGAGGTTCGCACAGAATTCAGTGGCACCTGGAATTTAATTAACAACTACAAGTATAAATTGACTTTAACCCATTGAACGCCAATGACACCTAGTTGGCGTCAAAAACTATATTTTTTTTATTGTTTCTGGATTCCTTGCGTTCAAAGGGTTGGGTTAAACCCATGCGTGCTCCCAGTGATATCCGAACTCTCAACCACCGAATAAATATGATCGAACTAGAATGAAATCAGATCTCAAATGACAATGGTTGAGAATTATTTGGAGTCCTTATCATCGATCAAACGACAACTTATATCAAATCCAAACAACATAATTTATATAATAATTCAGATATATGAAGTAAACACCATTGTCTCGGCTACGTGATAAGTTGAGACATCTTGTTCCCAAGTACTGCTCAAGTGAAATTATTCCTAACACCATAACTGTTTGCATTGAAATCTGTATTCTCTTGCTATGTAATAAGATTGCCTTCCTTGTGGCAGGTTCCATTTAAAATATGCCCGTACAAATCATTTAAGAAGCAACGCGGCTCGTTTGCAATGCGGCGCGCGCGCAAGTTCAACAAACGCATCACATTGTCATTCCGGCGGTGCGCGGGAGTCGTGCGAACCCGCCATGTGTGGAGACGCTAATTTACAGAATCGAGAGAAAATCGATTTCAAAGATTATTCATAAAGAATAAAGCTTACGCCTTGGTCCCAAAGGCGTAGGCAGAGATAAAGCGCCACTTTGCGCGCTCCTTCTGTGGCTTTCTTCACATCCATCAATCTTTTCATACAGACTCTTATATTTGCCCTGCTTGGGACTCCAACCTTCTTAAACATGCGGATTTTAATAAAGAGCCTCAAATAAGATTTACCTCTAAGGTTTTATTTCATAGGTAGGCTAATGGGTAGTTGGTTTACCTGATGTTAAGTGATCTCGCCACACTCATGTGTGGCGAGTGCACTCGGTCATCTAAAGGAGTTACGACTGCGTTGCCGATCTTGAACTCCTTGAACGCCAGGAATCCAGTCAAAATATAATGTCTAATGTTTCTGACTAATTCATTGGTCTCATACGGTTAAAATGTGAGAGAGAATTGTATTTTGGATCTTTGAAAACCTCACTCACTCGGCGTAACTCAATGCAAAAATAAAAACTTTGACTTGACGTGACTAAAATAAATATGTTCCTATGTAGACTTTGCGATACAGATATAAAATAACCAGGTAACACGTAAGCCACGGTACTTTTTATGATTATTTCACCCTTACATTCATATTCAATTAAAAATAAACAAAATAGGTAATCTAGATTTTTCTATCGATATATTATCGATTAGACCACACATCACTATGTACCGATATTTTGTCAGTACCAGCGCTCGCGCGAATTTGTGATTTATTAAGGGTCCAGTAATAATTGAATTTAAATTGCAGTGATTACAGACTCCGGCTTGGATGGCCACCATTACTGTATGCGTCTGGTTGACATTCAACGCGAGGATGCTATCAAACCGTACAAGGTTCCAATTATGGGTACGATGAACGATTTTTGATGGATTTCGGCTTGTTATTAAAATTTAAAAATCTTATTTTTTGTGTTCTTACCTTAATCATATGGTAGTGTTTTATTCAATTTTAAATCGGTACGACTTGATTATATATTGCTCGTGACAGTAAATTGTAATTTTAAATGTGTATGTCAAAATGATGAGGCTTTGCATCGCGGTATTTGCCGAATTACCAAGACTTATTTGTCTGCGACGTGGTAAAGAAATTATACATTATATTGGTGATTAGATGTTTAAAGTGCGTTCGTTCACTAAGCAAATAACAAGTATCATATCTGCTCGTAGCTATACTACGAAAGTTTGCTTGCGCAGAACTAGTGTTAGCTAAAAATACTCGTTTATCAAACCTTTTTAGAAAAAAAGGACTGAATGTGAGAGCAAAAGACGCGCCAAATGGAAATTAATGTTTAAAAGTAAATAATTGTGTTTATTGTAAATACTTTTACCAATTATGCAAAGTTCACAGATTTTATGCTATTATTTAATCACAATTCAGTTACATGAATTTTAAAAAATATTACTTAGTATATTTGCACGCATACAGTTATTGTTATTCCATTTGAAAATTGGTAAAACGTAGCTTGTTTTAAAATAAACTTGCAGAAACTATAGAGTTTAGATGAATCATATGACCTTCCAAATGATAGTCGTTAAAGTAAGTCATTTAATTCTACCACAGTACCTTAGAGCAGGTTTTATTTTTTAGGTAGGTTTTAGCCATTTATAGTACTAGATACTAATTTTCAACAAATTTCATAGCCCAGTTATGAAAAAGTAATCGCTGATAATATGTCAATTTACGGTTTTACACATACAATTTAGCTACTAGCTTATTATGACTCAAAAATGGTGGAACTACTAAATTACATTCAGTTTCCCATACTACATACAATAATATCCTCACGCCGCGTAATAAGCCGCAAACATTACGCCATATATATAATTAAATTTGTCGTTCTGTCCGTGCGTGCGGATAAATACACTTCCCGGAATCACGTGGGACAAGTGTCGGATACCGTACAATTACGTAAAGGACACTGGAATGTTACATTTTAGTAAATTACATATAATTCCGGCGGCGATTTTTTTCAACGCGACCAAACGGGCGAATGACATTGTTGAAAAACGGCCGCGCGCCGTGTCCTAAATAAGGCAAATACAAATAAGGAAAAAATATTTTTAAGTAAATTTTATGTTAGGTACGTACATAATTATCTGAACCATATGCACTTATTTAATAATTTTACGCACTCGTTTTTATCATTTAACTTACCCAAATTATATGTTAATTCACGATACTCGTAGATATAATCCCTCCCCCTATCATTAAACCTATTTCCTATACGTTTGAAAGGTTGGTAACGCATTCGTTGCTTCTTCTTTCTTTCAGTCCATGGGTGACGGCAATTAACTCTTTGATCGCCAGGGACGCCTCAAAGCGTCACAAACAATAGATTTTGGATTCCTGGCGGTAATGGGTTAACAATGGGAGAAACAGGTGCCTACCTAAAAAATAAAACATACCAGGAGCAAAGCAGTGTGTGAGAGTACGTATTGAGACAAAGCCGCGCGAGCGGAGCCAGCGGCGGCGCCTAGCGTGGTCGCAATGCGGGCGCACCGTTAAAGGTTGGGTGCGCGGGCGCACGGCCGTGATTTATGCCTTATTCAATACATTTCCGGGGCCAGGATGTGCGTGCCCGCTAATAGATGTAGCCTCTGCTTGTTATTGTATGTATTCACGTCGCTTCTCAATACTGCCGAGGATTACCGTGGATTTTATCGGTTACACATTTGCGGGTAGTTTGCATTTATTGTACGGCAATGCCGATAATGTTATTTCCATTGCAAGGGTTTCTTGATAAGTTTCTATGAAATATGACAACACAGTTTAAGAGAATTTTGTAAAATTACTATACAGGCTCGTATGCTCGTCTGCTTGTGCAATTAAAAAACCTCGGACATATACTGAACTACTTAGTGTATAAAATAAGTAAATTAATTTTTTGGAGGAGGAGAGGCTGACTTTAGTCCATGAAGGGGATTGAGCTAGGTATCGACAATACTTAAAATCGTGTCTAAAGTTGGCTCTAAAAATCGAAACTTAAATGGTCAGGACAGATCCGTCATTCTGTGAAACCTTTGGTTACTATACAAATCTATGAACATATAGGAAATAGATTCACCCAGCCTGTATAGAAATCAGTATGAGGAAAGTTACCAACATTACTCAAGTTAAGCCCGTTTATGCTAACTTACGTATCGATTCAATAGATAAATGATCGATTCAGGCTAACACTATCATTATAAATCAAAAATCTTCATACTAATATTGACTGGTAATCATCCCTCCCTTTATATACTATGAATAAAAGAACTTAAAGCTCTTTCAGATGCCAATATCGTTAAATTAATATCGAGGCTTTTTGAATGTTTATATCTTCCACTATACACTACGAAACGTATCTATTTATTTCATACACGAAAATCGTGTTATTATAAATTTATTTGTTGGTATAAACCATGCCACCAGGGAGGCGTTAAATATCGGTAAGATTTAAAAGGTTGTTCGCCTGGTCTATTAGTAATAATATTTAAGTGTTCATATGTATACGTACAAACCAAATCAAAAGCTCGTTGAATCAATTACTAAGTGTGAAAAGGAGAAAGCAGCATTACACCATTAACCAGAATTAAAAGCAATTTGAAAAACTTGAGATTAACTTAGCTTGACTAGAACTCGTAAAGTGTGGTATTTAATCATGGCTTAGAAAACTTCTAATTATAGATACCATATAGAGCAAAAGGGAAATGAAAAGTACGACAAGTTATGGTATTAACTTTTTGTTGGAACAACTAGTATCGAGATTTTCCCTATTTTCGCCTCGTTTCCTGCATAAGGAAGTGACAGATTAGGGTTGTCGGTTACCAACTTTAAATCCATCCTAATTCAGTGTTACTGCTTTTATAGATTACGAAGTAATCTAATGTCCACTTAAAATTCATACAATGATTACTTTACTGCTTAGTCTTTATGTTATTTAATATTCCGCATATATATGTATTTCTGATACCCACACGTAACACAAAGGCATTTCAAAGTTTGACACAATAGATTTAAAGAATTGTTAATAAATTATGAATAGAAACAGAACTAACCATTTGACACTATAAGTATCAACTATCAATAAAAAAAATATAAAAAATATTCATAGTGGTATTTACAAAATGGTAAATTAACATTTACCCTAGTAAATTTTAACCACAACAATTGCAGGTCCTTAAAGAGGCAATTACAATTGTAACATCAACTGACATGTAAACACTGATCAAGTAGTCATCATCATTATCTGCTGCGGCTTCATTACATAAGCTAGATACAATAAGCACCAAGTCATGACACGCTATGCAATCGGAGAAAGTGATACCATACACTATACAATCGATATGTCGGATCGAAACAGTAGCTTACCAGCCCTAACCGCCGTATATGGGCATGTGAAAATGACATAAAAATGCGCACGCGCACTTTCGATCTCTAGCCGCGATGGCGAGGCAACTTTTATTTTCTAATCAGCCGGACTTTCATGTGAGCTTACGTTATCAGATTGACGTATCTGATGTGAAATGATTCCATCTTGATGTCCCCATAGAGTGTACACGTTTGGTAGTGCATTGACCTTAGGGATCAATGGACTTGCGACTAAACAAGGATCAAAATATTGTTAAGCTTTATTTATGTAAAAGTACCAAGTCAGTCTCCCTGAAAGTTTCCGTGCTTTCAAACGACAAGAGACCAAGTACGATACCAATGACATCAAACTTAGATTAAATAACGATGTGTAATTTTAATTGATTAAGTTGAATCTATCATTGACTAATTTGAAAATTCGCCTACTCAGTCGCGAACTTCATCAAATGATAATTGATAGATTTCTTAGATATATTTCTTAGAGTTATATTCCAGGATTGTTTCACACTTTATCTAATTAAGCCGATTCTAATTACTCATATCAGAGATCTAAGAGGTTCCATCTAACTTGACCAGTATGTTGTAATTGATTCCAGGCACCAATACGCGTTGAACCAGAGCGGTGGGTTATGATCCAGAATCAATTAACGATTACATTAACTGAGGGAGATATATCTTTTATGTTATAAGTGTACAGGACGGTCAGACGCTCACCTGATGGCAAGTGATACGCCCACAGATTTCCCAATACAGGAGATGGGCAAGCCGCGTTTAAAAGTGCGACAAATGTAAGCTCAACGAGCATACACGGCTACCAGTTTACGCTCTGTGAGACGGAGTCAAGACGCACGAATATTAGAAGAAATTACCGTTTTTTTCCAAAATTCCATCCTGTGCAATTGTAACATGCCATCATCGCAATGAATCAGTAAATTTACCAAGAATATAATAACTTTTCACAGTAAACCGAAAAAAATGCACACTGGGACTGCCTATAAACTTGGCGCTTGTCCGGTCTCATGTATATTCTGATGTCTGTGGATACGCCTGACCATGACACAGCGGCACTGAAGGAGACAAACAACTGATTAACAGTATATTCTCCATCAATGCCGCACTGCGACCGGCACCAGCGTTAGATGTTAGGTCTCTCATACCCGGTAATATCACTAGCTACAGTGCCCTCATCTCGAAACACAGGAGTGCACTATTTCACGGGACCTGCCTAGACGACTCAGTATCGGGTCTACCACCTGGTAAATACCGATGAATGTCATGTTATGGCTAATATTAAAAAAAACATTGTAAATATATATAAGCACAGATAATGCGAAATGGACGCGGGCTGCTCAGGATCGGAATGGTTGGTGCTCTTTGGGGGAGGCCTATGTTCAGCAGTGGACGAATGTTGGCTGATTGATTGACAGATAATATGATATATCAGTATGTATCGTATAAGTATGTGTCATATAAAGATATATAAAGAGCGTCGGTGGCTCAGTGGTGTGGACTGTCGCCTTCCTACCGGGAGGGCTGAGGTTCAAATCCCGACACGTACCAATGTATTTTCGAAAAATATATGTACGTTATCCGACGCTCTTACGGTGAAGGAAAACATCGTGAGGAAACCTTCATGCACGCCTGCGAAGAGATTCGAAGGTTGTGTGTGAAGTCGTCCAATCCGCACTGGGCCCGCGTGGACGACTAAGGCCTAATCACCCTATACGGGTAGGCTCGTGCCCCTCGGTGGGACGTTTAATGAGCTGGTGATGATGTGTCATATAAGTATATCAATAATTATAGCAATACAAACTCAGTACAACTAACTATAGCTGCATAGCCCCAACGTGAAATCGTAACTCGGCTTGATTTATTTGACAAAGATATCAGATAAATGTACAGTTCTGCGCTCAGCGTTTAAACTAATTACTTGCAGGACTGTTGCTGCGTTTGTTTGGATCATGTGATTGATTGATTGTCCGCAGCGGGGAATGGACGCGGTGGTTGAAAGTGGCTTAAATATGGGTCTCAATTCCATGAATATACTTGATAATACGATACTTATTTTTCTACAATCCAAATGTAAATTTGTTATTCCGGTACAACTTTCAAAGTCGGAACGTATCGTTGGCTCATTAATGTGGACTGTTTCCTTCCGATCTGGACCGTGCAGGTGCAAATCCCGCCACGTACCAATGTGTTTTCGAATTTTCGAAATTTATATGTACATTTATCCGACGCTTTTACGGTGAAATAAAACATCGTGAGGAAACCTGCGCACGCCTACGAAGAACTTTAAAGGTTGTGCGTGGCCGACTTACGCACAACCTTTGAATTTCTTCGCATCGATCCACAAAGGCCTGCGTGAACGACTTACGCCTTTACACCCTTTACGGGTAGGCTCGTGCCCCTCGGTGGGTACGTATAATGAGCTGATGATATACAATGGTTCTTGTATAGGAGAATGAATATTCTAATGTAAATCATTAAATCTATCATAAAACAGAACGAATAAGTGCAAAATTACTTACTATTGGGGCACAATAACGAGCCTATTTAAAATAAACGGAATCGGAGACCTGATCACAGTTAATTATACAACAAGGTATGCGGAAGCAATCAGTTAGGTGAAGAATGTGTGATAGATGGACAGTGTATCGGATAAACTGCATATTATGAACTGGTTGTACTAACAGATCGGCAGTGGCGTGCACTTCATATATGCAAATAAGCAGTGCATATCCTGTGCGTCCAGAAAACCCGGAAATTCGCTTACATTTTAAATTGGTCCGACTAATTCGCCTATTTCCTCTCTCCAGATTTGAAACCATAGGCGATCTGTTGTCATCAACAGCACTCAATTTGACAAAAATGTAAATTATTTATTGGTTTTGCGGTTACTGTCACTCACTTTGCATACCCTACTCATAATCTCTGTACACGCCACTGCAGTTCGGAGTTAAAATTTAGTAATCTTGTTATTTTCCAAAACTAACCTTAGACCAAACGCGGAATGACTCATCACATTTATTAGCCATAATATCCAGTTTTTTTTACAGATGACTTGAACCACTTTTACCTATAAAGCGTGTTGAAAACAGCAAATTTTACACTTTTACTTTTCGATAATCATTTTTATTTACGATGATTCGACAGAAACGTATGCGATTGCCGACTCTCAGACACACGTATATTGTGTGAAACGGTCGGAAGTTTGAGAATTTGATCATTTATATATTTAACTAGCGGACCCGACAGACTTCATTCTGTGCAAAAGATTTGAAATGTGGCAGTTTTATGCTATATATATTTGTCCAGGCCTTGTCGAGTATGCTTACATTTTGCGATTTATTTTCGATTTATTCACGCCGTAAAATGAACATTTAACAAAAATAATTGGTAAAATTGGTCCAGGCGTTGTTCAGTTGTACGCTTACCATTACATTTTTATATTATTGTCGTTAAAAAACGATTTTAGGTGTTGGAGAACCGTGCCAGACCAGAAAAACCAGCGTAGTAACAACTCTGCGTAGTTTAACACCGTAAGTGAGGTTACAGGGTTAAAGTCTTAACCCTGTTTACCATTCCCTTTATTTACATTTCCTAGTTAATTTTATTATTATTAGAATTTCGGGGGCTATTCAAGCTAATACAGAACTGTAGTTCCTTGTTACCCATTGACCAACCGCCAAGAAACCAGGCACAATGGAAAATCTATTATTTATGACGCTTTAAGGCGTCTCTGCTTTGTTAAAGTGAATGCTGGTGGAAGCTGGATGAGGAAAGCGGAGGACCGGGATATCTGGCGCAAATGGGGGAGACCTATGTCCAACAGTGGACTGCGATAGGTTGGATAGGAAGGCGTCTCTGGCTGTCAAAGGGTTAAAGGCTTTAATCAATTATATCAGGTGATAACTGAACCCCGACTCCTCGCATACATATCAGGAATACTACTAAATGAAATAAAAATAAATAATTAGGACGTTGTTTGATTAAATTGAATTTCAATCCCAAATAGTAATACGAAACTTTTGCATCCGTCTGTTAATTCGAATTCTACTGTTACTGTAGTTTTCTGTGACAGGCTGACACGTGTGACAGTTAGCGAAATCTGTCATCATGCCGAATCGATTATTTACGCCTGCCAAGACGTAGAAAAGGCTTCGTTAGAGTAAAGTGAATGCTGCCAGACTTATGAAGTGTAAGGGTGTAGACACACGGGCTTAGCTAGCCAGTAGGCGCATGATGAAGTCCCGAAGCGAGAGGATATATTTTTAACTATGTATTTTTTTTGTTTTACGTTTTTGATTTCCTTAACATTAAATTTATGAATTTTAAATAATTTGAAATGTTTTATTCTACATACAAATACACGTTCCGGGTTCGAACCCCGGGAAGTATAAATATCTGTTTGTATTAGTCTGGGTGTTTTCTATGTATGAATTGTATGTATTTACAAAAAGTATATGTATATGTTTTCTTCGTTATTTTGCACCCATTTACAGGCTAAATTTGCTTAATTTGGAACTAGATGGCACTGAGAGAATGTCTAGGCTTTTATTTAATTTTTAATAAAAGCGCGACAAGTCTGCTCTACTGACGCCGTGGACAGACTGTTGCCGCGGAAACGTTTTGAGTGAGATTGTGCTATCTAGATCTAGTCAGTTTATTGTTTATCTAAGCATATATATATATATATATATATATATATATATATTTGTAATTATCCCTTTTACACAAATATAACACCCAGTGTGCACAGAGCCTTACCACCGCTGGCGTGACATTAGCGGAAAGTGAAATCACGTCATTAAGTTATTTAATATTATTAGTACGGTCGTGCGATTGAGCACTTCCTTTCAGGCACAGCCCAGGGAGGCTGTTCACCGCGTGGTCCACACGTGCAATTACATACACGATAATGGTGATAGTACACGTTTATCCTGAACAAATGCATTCTACGTTATGCTTGCAACAGTCAACTTTATGACAAGTGGAGTTGAGTTGATTATTGCTTTGCCGTTTACTGTTGTCCAGGCTCTCGTCGTCCTGGATAATAGCTTATGTTACTCAGGGAAATGTAGCTTTTTACTGGTGTAAAATTAGCACAATCCTTCTATAAACTTAATGGATATTCGTAAACACTAAATCTTATTTTTTAAATTAACATCGAAACTAAAAGAGATCAGGCTGTGCTCTTTTCTGTATCTTGTCTTATTCAACCTATCGCAGTCCACTACCGGACATAGGTCTCCCCATTTACGCCAGATACCCCGGTCCTCGCTTTATCATCGAGCCTCCACCAGCGACCTTTCGCAAGTCGTCGGCCCATCGGGCGGAGGGCGTCCTACGCTACGCTTGCCGAGACGAGCTGTGCTCATGGCGATATAATTAACTTAAATTGAGTTATCTCTAATGCCATTGTATACGTTACTAGATACATATCTAATCTACATAGTATCGCGCAAATCGGGAAACCTGGCAACATTAATCAAATACCACATAGACATGATAAATAAATAAATATCCACCGACATTCACACAGCGCCATCTAGCCCCAAGTTAAGCGTGAAGCCGGTATTAGATAGATAGATATGATTCTTTATTGCACACCAAAAAAAGATACATATTTAACAACAAATAAGGGAAATAATGCAATTCAGGCGGCCTTATCGCTTGGAGCGATCTCTTCCAGACAACCTCACAAACATAGAAAATTAACAACATGAAAGGGCAAGACAGTGCAAAGTAAGAAAAGCTTAATTCAACTTATAAATACATAATTATTTTTCAACATTAACATATATACACATATAAATGTATTATGTGTACTAAACCACGAATAAACATAATTATATATTTTTTTGTAAATACATACATAATCTAAATAGAAAAACACCCAGACCACTACAAACAGACATGTTCATGCACACAAATGTTTGTACTGCCCGGGGTTTGAACCCGGAACCCTTGGTGTAGCAGCCGACGTCTCGACCATTACACCAAATGGATCGTCCGTCATACTTATATACCTAAGGAAAGTTATTTAAATATCATAGATAAGGTAACAGTATTAGCTGTGATGAATAGAGCTTGAAATATAGAATAAGTTATGTAATATGTGTAACATAATAAAAGGAATAAGCAATTACTGCTTATCAACTCTTCACAGCGGAATTTGTTCGATAGAAACGGTAATCGTTACAAAAATTAAAAGACACTTCAAGACCTATTTCAAATTAATAATTTAAACATAACAATTGCTTATTTAAGTATTCTTTGTATATAACAAGAAATACAAATATATACAGCACCGGAAAACGTGGCATTTAAAAATATGTAGTTTAGAAATTGTCCTGGGAGCCAACTTTCAAGATAAATACCATGGAGTTAAGCTATATTTACCATTACTCCAGTAGCAGTTAAGTATTAAAACCACAGTCAACGGCGACAATTACCTGTAACAAAATTATACACAAATTAATAACACACAAACATTAAAGACATTAAAAACAAATACATAGTAAGAAACTTGTATATCAATTATTACTAACATAACGTTTTTGAACAAAAATCAAACTGAATGAAAATGATTTTTAAGCAATATTTTACAATTAGTTATAAAAGCCTTCGGGTATTTTTATTCTTATGACGTATTGCTTTATATTGGATAAGCTTTTCTCTTAATAATTTAGTTTTGATATTTGCTTCTATCCCTAAATAAACAATATCAAAAATTATAAGCAAGTATAAGCACATTTTAAAAGCAATTAAAGCTTTCATTTCCACTTCATTAGTGCAATATAAATTACTAACACAATTTACAAGGTATTCTACTACGCCCTCGAAGGGGCAGCATTAGATTTATAATAATTAAGCAAGTGCAGGGGCCCAATAAATTACGTGATTAGTCGTTACGGGCGCTTATAAATAAGTGTCGTGTTGACAAATACGCGACTTTCGCTGCGCAAGCGCAGCAGGGCCATGAAGTAAGGTTTATTGAGGACTTGTATTTCATTTTATACTAATTTATTCCGATTCAATGTTGATTAGCATGTTAATAAAACTTTGTTGAGTGCACGAGAACAAAGATGATGGAAGATTAAAAAATAATACAGTTTGAATCATTTCTGTGATAGATCTTGATATTGATATTGATATCGACGACCCATTTGGTGTCGCGGTTGAGAGGTCGACTGCAACACAAAGGGTTCCGGGTTCGATCCCCGGGCAGTACAAACATTTGTGTGCATGAACATATCTGTTTGTAATGTCTGGGTTTTTGTATGTATAATATGTATGTATTTACAAAAAAAAATATATAAGTATATTTATCCGTTGTTTAGTACCCATAATACAGGCTTCACGCTTAACTTGGGGCTAGATGGCGCTGTGTGAATGTCAGTGGATATTTATTTATTATTTATTTATTTATTATTTGGACGCTTAAGTCAATCAGGCCGTGGTGCCATCACCCGAGATCCTAGCAATTTGTTAAGATGCATTTCAATAGTGTGTTTATGGTTCAAATACTCTTAGGTATTGAGCTTGGTCCAGTAATATAATGTACATCTGATAAGATCAGATTAATCAACAAAGTAAACTGTAATCCAATTTTACTGTTTATAAAAAGCTACAAAATGTTGGGAGTATTAAAGTTTAAAACCAGCTACAGTGTTCATTAAACGAGCATATTAACAAGAAACACTAAGTTAACACAATATAATAATATAACAATAAATATAAAACAAAACCACACAAGTCTCAAAGTTCTCGTCTCATAATATAAATCACCCTATTTATAGCACGCGCCCATAAACAAAGCATGTTTAAACTCATTATAGTGTCGCGTAATTGTCCTAAAAGCGTCCTGACACCCGGATATAAATCACAAGCATCCTAGTCACAGGTGCGCGTGCGCAGCGGAAGCGGCGATACTATCGCAGGCGGAGCGCCCGACAAATTACGCGTCTTTATACGTTACGCGACTTTACGCGTTACATTACACGCTTAGGGCGCTCGATAAATACGTCACGATATCCATTATTAATATGAAATGTAATCAGGTTAAGTCATAATTCCGAAATGGTTTCTTTTAGTAACTGATTTGTCGTTTTGGAAAAATCAGTTTTTAAGAATATAATGATAGTGTATACAGAGATAGATTGGTATTTTAAAATATAAAATAAAACAGGTAGCGTTTTCAGTGTCGAATGGTGTCGAAAAGAGCTATCAAGTTACTTGCGGCTCTTCACGAAGATTCTTTTTTCGAACCGGTGGTAGGGTCATAAAAATATAAACAATAAGTTAACAGTCGATTCAAAGTATCATCAGCCTATAACTTTCCACTGCAGAGCACAGCCTTCCCGCAGCATAGCTATGGGAGATTGGGCCGTAACCCAAAACGAGGGCCCAATGCTGATGGCAAAAGTATCAGTAAAAGATTTATTTGAATAAATAGGTGCTGTTATAACTTCATTCTATAAAAAAATATATAAAAATATATTTTTATTGCCGCTCCCTTACGAATATTTTAATGTTATAAACATATTAAGGTAAGAAGCACAAACTTTCTATAGAATCAGTGTGAATTAATATTAGTATTTGATTATACCATGAGTGCATAAGCCCGCCGGTTATGGAAACTTCGCACGCACATCCTGGCGGTGCGCGTGATTTCGTGCGCGTGCGCATCGTCATATGAAATAACTACACGATGGCATTTTTTTCAATATTTCCTTTTGTCTAGGTTAACGAACTTTTTACATCACTCGCGTACAAGTTAAAGCACCTATTACATTATTCGATGTGCAACTATGCGATCTGCATAGTCACTGCAGATCGTACAGTGTAATAAAGGTTAGAACAGACAGCCTTGCGAATCAAACCGTACGGGCCGATGCGATGCAGTGTTGCCAACTTAGCTAGTTTGTAGCTAGATCTAGCTATATTTAATGATGGACAGCTACATTTAATAGATTGGTAGAAAAGAGCCTTTTACCCACGTCGTAACTTCGCAATGCCGGGACGAGTAGTCTTTTGTAAAAAAACCTACCAAGTCTATAAAGTCTAGCTATAACGTAGCTAAGTTGGCGAAACTGTGCAATATGCCGCACAGTGTAATAGAGAGCTTGTCTATGTGAAGTGCATACAGTCTGCATATCACACCCTGCAGATCGTACAAAGTAATAGCTGATTAACATAAAAACCATTTAATCATTATATCACTTTATCTAAGAACTGTAGAGATGTCTCACTGCGGGCAGAGGCTAACCAACACATCATGTCTATGGCGGATACCTTGCCAGCCGGCACGCCACGGAACCCTCAATAGATCAACCGATAGTTTATGCCTTGTGTCTCACCGTTATCATTAAACATGACCTTTAGGTAGACTTATTACAAGTGCGTAAGGCAATCTTGCGAAAATAATTGCGTTTAAACACACCATGCACGGTACTTAATTTTGTGTGTATTTATTAATTACTATATTACGCCGAAACATTAACCTTTGAGAGGTTAAGATTACAATTATAATGGCTCGGTTATTCTAGCAGTAATATCGAAGTTGCGAAAGTATAATCAGTAACGTGTTTGTGGAATTTAACCTTTACACTGGGGGGTATACTCGTAAATACGTTTGAAAAAGAGATTTTAAGTTCTTTTGCGACTGTACCCGGAAATATGTCGTACTTTCGGACGTTAGTATTAACCGAGGCTGACTAAGGCTTTGTGCTTGGATATCTCGTTTGCTGCTACAACCGTGAAGCACCGCAGCATTGCCTTTCTTTTGAGTTTTGGTGGATGCGGCTTAAGTGTATAAGAAGTAAAGTACGAAGAAACGACGGCCGTTGGGGCCTTTAGTTATTAATTCCCTTCAACACTGCATAGGACATGGTCAGGCGTATCACTTATCACCGACACATCGGATTTAGCCACCGACTGTTATCAAAAACATTGTGGAGCTTCCAGAGGTCCGTTTTGTCGTATACGTTCCGTCACGCTCGACAACACACTACACGACGAACGACGTCATTTGATAACTAGGAACGTTCTTGATTTCTATGCGTTCCAAGCGTATTAGGGTTGCCTGAACTTGAAGTTCTGCATTTCTTCGTAAATTTGCATTTATCTTGTGTTGCTAAAATATATACTCAACTTTTGTCACTTAGTAAAATGTATATGTATCATGAATTCTGCAGCTAAATTGTATCGCGGAAGAATAGGCCGATCCGCTCGGAGTGATACTTGAAAAACTGCTAGAAACAACGCGCGATTTCGTCGAGTGAGTAAGGTCATCGGATGTCCGTCATTTCTCTTCCCTAATACTTTTTTTACCTCTGCTATTAAGGTTGGCAACACACTCATAGATCCTTTGGAGTAACAAGTGTACACGGGTAGAGATATGACTTACCAATTAGGTTAATCACCTATTCTTTCGTCTAACTAATAAATAACTAGGTGGACACGATACTGAGTCGTTTAGTTAGGTACCACCGCAGTGCCTCGAGAATGTTGTGTCACGAGATCAGGGCACTGTAGCTAGTAAAATACTGGGTATAAGGTACCTAGGATCTGTTGTGTCAAGTTGGAGAATAAAATAACTTTTTATCAGTTGTTGGTGTCAACTCAATCAATGCCGCTCTGTCATGGTCAGACGTATCACTCACCACCAGGTGAACGTCCTGACCATCATGTATACTTTGTAAAATAATTTTAAAAAACTAGTAATTGGTAAAATTCTCAGAAAAATATACAAGTGCAACCCCTATCACTGTCGACTCTCACTTTCACCGTACGCTTGTCAGCGGCGTATCGGGCGTGTATCGCGCATTTCATCGCGTTTAGATTGCGCGTGCGCACTCACGACTACTCTGCCGTCCACTTAATAAAATAAAGTAACTTAAAATGTACTTTTTTGGGCTAAAATCGAGAAGTCCGCCGTCATAGAAAAAAAGGGTTTATTATTTATAATAATAATAAACTTTTATTGCACATAAAACACATAACAAGGGAAAACATAGACAGGATTATTGTTATCTTTAATGAAATAATTTGCAAAAAAGCAAGTATTGGCTCACAGCACCAAAAGGACTGACAACCTGATGGTGGTTAGAGGAAACTCAATAATCAAGTGAGCGAACTGGTCGTCCTGTTCACTTCATAACATTTGTTTTATGTGACAAAGTGTACAAGACGGCCAAGACGCGCGGCCAAGAGGCGTACCATTGACCACTGGCTGGCCACTGACTAGAGCGGCATTGATGGAGACCAACAACTGATAGACAGTTATTATTCTCCACCAATACCGCACTGCGCCAGACACCCGAGAAAACCAATGTTAGGTCTCTTATTCCCGGTAATTTTACAGGCTACAGTGCCCTCACCCCAAAACATAGTAGTGCAAACACTTCATGGGACGATATCTGGCACTGCGGTGGTACCTACCTAGACGACTAAGTACCAAGTCTGACACCTAGTTAAAATGTTGCGTTTTCTGGGTTAACTGCATTTTTGTTAGACTTACTTTAGCATTGGTGATGCTTCCACGCGTGCTTAACGCCGATTTGTTGACGACAGCATTGGTTACTGTTCCTTACTGCCTCGGTGGTCTAGAGCTTGATCGAGGATCAAAGGTTCGATTCCCGCAGTTACTTTGGTTGTATTACCTTGCTCCGGAGCTATAACCTCTTGCACGAAGATGCACTACGAGGTAATCGGGACTACCAACATTTAATCAGTGAGATATAAATAAATACATACAGGCGTTCGTTATGAATATACTAACAAAAAATAAGTACCTTCGTATGTATTAAAAATATTTCATCCTATCTGAGCATGCATCCAGTACTTTCTAAAATATATAATACACTTGAAATTTTCAGAACTACTTAAAAATAAAAAGTAACCTGTTCAACTGACAGCGTACTCCTTGAACGCACATAATTCTCAATAAAGGCGTATCGCGTCCAAAGTTTATGCAATTTTTGCAGTGTCAATTTAATAATGGTCCACATACAAGGCAATTGCAAAATTGACCTTATGATTAACCCAATTGGGAGCGCACACGTCATGCCGTAATGACCTGGGGTCAAAATAATCACCGCACGGTAAAAACTAAGTTGTAATCATTTTAAGGGCTTTTTTCCGGTACGGCTTTTACTCGTGCTGGTGTCTTGTAGGGAAAGAGCTGACAGTTTTTATTTATAATTTAAATATACAGCCGAGACGATAAAAAAGTAGAAAGAAAAATATTTGTTACTAATCTTTTTTTACGTCACAAGTTAGGAACAGCATTGTGATCCATTTCGTATTCGCGTAAGTATTACAGCCGGCATTTTAGTTTATTATTTCCAACTACGAGCCTACACAAAAATGGAAAAATAAGCACCTTGGCACATATGTGAAGATAATATTTATTAATTTAATTCCAATTATGATATCCGACACTGCGGTGGTACCCAGACGACTCAGTATCGAGTCTACCAAATAGTAAATTAAGGCCACACACATCGGCCCCGGGAATCGAATCACACATCGTGTACCAATCTAGCGCTGAGACATCGAGAGACCACAGACGAGCCGGCACCGCACAAGTGTTGCGTAAATTGCGAAAGCAACCCGCCCGGTGCCGGTATCATTATTTAATAGAGAAATTTCGACCATCGCCAGCTGATTAGCGTGATAGTACGTGATGGTTGGGTGATTATGATTTATGGGAATGTATGGACATTTGGTAATGATGCCTTTTATAAATCCAATAAGTAACGATTTTTAATAATATTGATATCAGAGTTTTATAAGCTGTATTTTGGTGTGTGCAAGCACTGATTACAGGACTTAGGCTTACTACAAAAGTTCACTCCTATGTGTTTAACGTTACCCGTAATCAAGACTGCACGTTTTGCATCTTTTTTCATTACACGTAATAATAATGTTATAAGGTATAATCTTATCGATCAGTTTTGAAATTTTCAGAACTACTTAAAAATAAAAAGTTACCTGTTCAACTGACAGAAGTCTTTTTAGAATAGTTATTTTACATGGTCACACAACTAATATATGACCATGTTTGCCAATGTTAGAAATTATTAAAAAATGTATCCTAAATTTGTTCCTCTTCATGGTTACTTTCCAACGTCTCCATCTTGATTTACGCCAGTTGACAGTGAATGTCAATGATACCGGAGATCTGCAGATAAGGCGTAAATATTACGAAGATACGCAATGACGTTCTCTCCGCAAGTGAAATGCGCTAAAAATATTCAATAGTGAATTTCCTGTGTGGACTTATGTCATTTTTTGTTAGTATGACATGTTATCAAATAGCTCGTCGGATTAGTTAGTTGAAGTACCACTAAACCGGCCACGTAATTCTCGGGAGTTGAGAGCATTAGTCTTCAAGCTCGCCTATTTTTCTAAGTCTTTTCTACGTAAAGATAGCATGATTTAAAATGATAATATTTTAAAAAAAGTTTAATCGATATTTATAAATATACTGTAATAAAACAAAAATGGCGCGCCGCGCGCAAATGTCGCGCTATTCCTGCGCCTGCGCAGTGTTCGCATTCCGGACGGCTCCGTTAAATATTTACCTAACTATAATTCTTCATTCCACTTAACTTGTAGATTATGTTCAAATTATCATTATAAGATTCATTCGTTTATAAATATATTTTAACAAAACAATATTTATCATCATTCAGCATGTCCACTACTGAACATAGGCCACTCCAAAATAGTAGGAGCCATTCTAGAATTTCCCCGTTACTTCTTCAGGTCATCTTATGGATGATAAGACATTCACTGTGTTGTTTGTGCACCATCAATTGGCGCACTGGTCTAACTTGTGTCACAAAAGCCTATGCCTAGCGGCATAATACGCTTATTACCATTAACCAAGAGCAGGAAAGATTTGTTAACTTATCTTTCATCGCAAATCTCGTTACGACAAAGTTAACCATGTGTCACAAAGCGCAGGATGACACATACAATACAAACATCCGATGGTTGCAGCGTGCACTTTCGCCATGATTAACGCAGGAAACACGTGGAAAGTGCATACGACTAGTTTCCACAGGAAAACCCCTCGTATGGACGTCCGATTGCCAATACCGGCCGATTGCGTGTGAAGCTAATAAAGAAAGCCGACCCGATATTCTTGAGTAATTAAACCTTTTATGTTGGGTTCATTGATTTGAAGAAGTCTCTTACGTTGGGCCTCTTCAATAGGCTCAAGGACACGCAACGAGCGATGGAGAGGGCTATGCTTGGACTTTCTCTACGAGATCGAATTAGAAATGAGGAGATCCGTAGAAGAACTAAGGTCACCGACATAGTCACTCGCATTACCAAGCTGAAGTGGCAATGGGCAGGGCACATAGTCCGAAGAACCGACGGCCGTTGGGGCCGGAAGGTTCTCGAATGGAGAGCACGTACCGGCAAGCGCAGCGTGGGACGACCGCCCACAAGATGATCAGATGACCTGAGGAACGTTGCGGGTACCCAATGCAGATAGCTTCTGACAGGTCGTGGAAGTTATTGAGGGAGGCCTATGTTCAGCAGTGGACATTACGTGGCTGAACTGATGATGATGATTGATTTACCAAGTAACAATTATACACGCCCTCCGACGCGATGGACTTGCGTAAGATCGTTGGCGGAGGCTGGATAAGAAAAATGGAGGACCGGGATATCTGGCGCAACATAGGGAAGAACTAAGTCCAGCAGTGGACTGCAAGAGGTTAAAGATATAGAGAATTATATACTAAACAATCTAGCATTAATCATCATGACGATAACAGCCTTATAATATCCACTGCTGAACTACGACCTCCCCTAATGATCTCTAGCAGACCGATAGCTAACGATAAAGAAAGCTACGATGAGATACATTTGATTTCAAGGACCTGATGAGATACAGATGCTAATTCCTTACCAAACAATAAAATAAGATTACCATTTATATAATTGACCATTATCCTTCGAAATGTGAAATAACCAGACAAATGTCTCCACTAAAGTGAATCCTGTTGCTGCATTTACACGACCCGATTTAGATTTTTTGCATAATAATGACCAATTATCACTGGCGCCTCTTTTAACTTATTTATTTATGAAAAGGCACATTTATGCCTCCATCATTAATACTTTCATAATCAGTATTTTCATTAATTTTTCGGTGCAGCTGTGAGTTTAAAGTTCATAATAACATTTCCACGTTCAGTTAGAAGTTACTTCAAACATGTCTCATTAAAATTCAGTTTAATTTATTTACTTTGATAGTAAATATAAATTTTATTAAATTTTGGCTTAAAATAAGCAAAGTAAACGTCAAGTAAAACAACCCAAATATTTAAATCGCAAAAGTCTAAACTGTAATGAGGAATGTCAAATAATAAGAATCTTTTAGTCTGGCGAAAAAGAAACACATAAAAAACTCAACAACAGGCACCAAGATGTAATCAAATCGATTATGATACAATCGAAGATATTACAAACACTTTAGTGTTTGTAATAAGCAGATGTTTATCACAGATAATCTTCAAAGGCATAATAACCTATTTCACAAGGCGGTTTTATTGCAACCTTGATTCTGCAATATTAAAAAAAAAATCTTTAAAAAGGATATTTAAGATACACCTATAAATGATTTGTCTTCTTTATTATGAAAATTACGGCCCAAAAGAGTTCGAATATCAACTGAGTCATAGATCAATCATCACGTTCATAGGCAAACACTACAGCAATACCTCTATTACCTACACTAAATTTTACTTACTACATTTACTCAACATCAATGTTTTCGATGATAAAGCGTTCGGTGTAAAAGATCCTTTTCAAACCTACTAATGTCATGCCCAAATATTTACTGCCCCTTTTTGACAGCAATGATGCGAGCAAGTAGCCTCTAATTACCGTTGTTAGCACTAACCACGGTTATGTAACTGTAAAGGATTACCGAAAAACCGACAGCTGAACAAAACAAACAACCTTTAAGGTTAACTGTAGTTTTCGTGAGAAATCTAACGGAGAAAATTTTAAGTTTGTTTACAAAAATGAAACGGTTCTCTAAAACTTTGGACCTTATTTAAGCTCTAAAACTTATTGGTTAACTTCTAACATGCAACGTAAGGTTATTGTATAGTATATTGTATAGTAGTTAGTAATTTACCTTGTTTAATTTACGTCGTAAATACGAAGGGAAAGTAGGGTTTGTCATTATTTTTGAATGAGAATAAATTAAAATACTTTTTAAGCATGAGAAAACAAGAACAAGTAACTTCTTGATATTGATAACCATATTCGCTGCACCCTCAAATTTAAGGTAATTTAATTCTACACATGATTTCGTTCCAGTAAAATTACTCATTTCAAGCGATTACGTTACGAGCACCTGAGAATTCACTAAAAAGAACCTTTCAAGAATTGTTTCAGAGAACCGAAAAGAATTCAGTTAGAAATTAAGCTAATAACTGGTTATGATACCGGCGGTAGGAACGCGGAATAACACACGCTACACACGGTAGGGAAAATCGGAGAACATATGACATTAAAAAACAATATATAAAGTTATATATTATATTAAATATACATATTGAAAAGATTTTTTCTGTGGAAGTATTTTCTGTATGCCACTTATGTCCTTAATAACTTCACTGGGCATCTCACGATCGCAGATAGCTGGCAATGAACGAATTAATTATAAAAAGCCTGCTGAGGTTAATATATTCTTATAAAGTAGGAACACGATAGAAAACCTAGTGATTGAAGTTAAGGACCAGACAAACATGTAATTAAAAGAAGTCAAAATATAACAGGCATAATGCGATGCGATTCGTGACCTACACAAAACACAGGAATAAAAAATTAACACATATATACAAATACTTCAAAGCTCTTAGCTCTTTTAAAAACATAAACTGACCGTATTTCAAATGTTTAGATTGGCTTATAAAATAAAATACAGTTCTAATTCAAAATTGACATTAAGGTAACCGAATCAAATGCGAGACTTATCAATTATCGAAACCAACCTTAAAGCACGCCAGTCAACATTCTATCACCAAATCTCAATTGCCCTCAGTTAAATTAACACCGATCAAGGCGATAATAAAATCTAAATATAAATTGCATCATCAAACGAGAAAGTATGCGTGTTAACACACAGTACTGTGTAACACAAAGGTAAGGTCTGCATTCCTTTAACCAGGCATGCTCTCCGCCGCATTTCGATCAAGACGTAAAAATTACAAGCAATTAGAGGGGTCGACGGCCTCAGCAAGTTTAGCCGCAACAATGCAAAGAAAGAGAAACAGGGGAACAAGTTTGGATGGTGTAATTGAAAAAAGCACCTAAATAACAAGAGTTGGTGAAAAGAAATGTATAAATACAAAGCAAAACATAACACGTGAAAGTGATAAATCAATAATCTAAATGCAAAACCAAGACGCCAGCAAAAACAATAATGAGAAATAAAACATACATAACCCTGATGAAGAGAACAACAAAATTCACTTGTTATGACGGTGAATAAACATCCCAAACCTCAAACAAGCAATATCAGTAGTCATTAAAAAACAAACAAAACATGCTTCAGCCCACCACGAACACAACGGTTACCGTTAGTGGCAAAGAAATTATTACCACCGCAGTTTCTCCAAAACCAACAATGCCATTATCGCGGCGTGCGCCGACGACACCAATTAGGTTGGTGCTCGCACGGACGTTGCTCTCGACGATTTAGTGTTATGTGTCGACCAGAACTAAACTCGACTTAGTTTGGACAGCAATGAGAAGAAATGGCTTCTGATGCAGATAAAGTTCAAAGCGTTTGAGGTCAATATCAAATATCAGCGATTAATTAGTCAACTTTACGGAAGTCCACCATTTTATATCACGCTATTAAGTTGTTTTATTTAAATTTTATAGCATTTCTCTGTTTTAGGCGATAGGTTGTGTATGCGGAAATGTCAATCAGTAGAAATAAAAAGTGCAAAATTTGATTTTTATTATACAATCGAATAATATTACATCAAGGTCTTTAAATTATCAATAACATTTTTTTTAGATACACTAAAATGTTTATCATAATATATTTATGCATCAGCATAACGGGAAATGCGACGTTTTATGTAGCACAATCGTAAAGCGGGGAAGGGCGTTATTTCTGCACAACGCAAATCAATTCCGATACAATTTCTCGATATCCACAATTCAAAACTGTTAAACGTCAAAACCGACATCGGCGCACTTACGTTTATCGGCTTCACATCCAGCTGGCCAGCGATGCAGCAAATGGGTATCAATTTATAGCTTAAGCACTCCATTTCTTTGTGGTAACGGAGGGTGAATTCTTACTTCCTAGTACGTGTTATAGCCAGTCGTGGTAACAAATATATTAAAATGGAGGGACAATTACACTTCTAGATTTAGATGCAAAAATTAATATAATATTTCTTCAGAAATGAGCGCATACGATCATGTTATAAGTAAATTATGGTAATCAAACAAAATCATAAATCGACGTGACAAATGAAGAAATAAACTTAAAGGATACATACAACAAACACATTAGAGCAAGACTTCTATTTTTTTATGTAAGTTCGTATATATATGAAGATACATAGATATGAGCTGATAAAAATGGTAAAAGCAATGAAAATAGTAATGATTTTAAAGTTTTCAATAAAAAATACAAAACTCAAAGTCATTCCGCTTTCACTATCACATTCTTACAAAATTTTAGCGTTTGTTACAAAATTACAATTGCACTTTCTAAAGCTTAGCCGGCTCTCTAAATAAAATCGTTTCCAAGAATACAGACTTAAAGATTTAGTTTTTATATTGCATGGAATTATGAGATGTAAGTTTTATAACAATTAACATTTATTAATACCAACATATGAATTCCGTACAATGTGTAAAATCAAGGTACTTGTCAGTCAAAATAAGCTTATTCTTCGCTTGCACAGAGTTATAAACTGATCATAACGAATTGCTATTTTATGATTTAGTATAAAGTTGCTAACATATTCTTAACAACATTAGTAAAATTTATTGCTTGTAAGTCGTATGTTTACGTATATCGTGTACGTTTAAACTCATTTAAATGATAAGTATGTTCCGAAATCATTAAATTCACTATTCAACCAAGTTTATTGCAAATCTTCAGTCGTAATAGGTTTGATTGAAAACGCTTAACCCAGCTAAAGAATGATATTACTTCGTTTGTAATTAAAATATATTCGATTTTAGTACTGTTTTTAGCCTTGTTTCATTTGTTAGATCATTAACTGGCGTCAATCCATCCGGATAACGAAGAGTAATAAATGACCTAATGATGTATCAATCGATGTTCAGTCATCAACTTTTATACACATTAAGTTCATCATTATCAAAAGGACTAAAATTAAGATATTATACTAGTGCAACGTTGTCTTTGTAAGAACTAAACTTGCTCAGATTTTGCACACTTAAATGAGGTTGTTTCAAATGCTGGCCTTGAAACAAAAATATGTACGAGTATGGGACCGTAACTCCAGAACTAGCATGGGACAAATTTTGGTTCCGTCAATTTACTTTGGTATTTTAACCAACTTCAAAAAAGGAGGTTACTCAATTCAGCGGTATATATGCTTTTTTAATTATTTTATTATAACTTTATTTGTGTAATGTTTTTAACGTTCATACGTGCTTTTTGTAAACCTAATATTGAACAAATGGATTTTGACTTTGACTTTGAATGTGTACATTTTGTCACGAAGAATTCCATGTATTACATTTTGAATCAACATGCAATAAAGCTCGTTGATTTGAATTCTGAACTCGGCACAAGTGTCAGTCAGCTGTAACCGCAGCTTCCGCATTGCTTGGCGCCGGCACGCACCGAAACCGCTTGTTTTGCCTGTATTCTCTTGTTTCATTGTTGGAAAACGTGAGGTCCCACCATTTGCAGCACAGGACTAGCAAATTATGTACACTTGTAATAATAATCGCTTATTAGTTATTACATTCGTTCATGCGAAGAAGAAGCAGCATCGAAGATTTGAACGGTTCCTTATTCATGACCTATACTAAAAAAATATTATTAAAATTTAATAACAGCCAATCTAAGTTGTGGTCCCATAACGGTCAAGTTAAAAATCTAATAATGAAATACTACAAATGATATAATTAGTACACATTTGATAAGCACAACAAATACGCCGTCGCCATGCATGCATGAAAACATAAAATGGAAAGTAAACTAACAATTTTGTAAATATCTAACTTAATACGATGGCAATTTAGATAAATAGACATTCTAACAAGGTATCCGTAGCAGAAACAACGGGTCGGACATGTGATATCGAATCGGCGCGCGCGCACCGTGACGCGTTACTAGAGTAGAACGCAGCGTCTGTCTCGCTCCAACGCCAATTTCACAGTGTTGCCGGGCAAATTAACTACGTTCCACTTTCTATTAATGCGAAGCTGGAATTATGAAGTGTGGACAGTTGGAATGATGACTCCCTGATTAGCAATCTTTACTAGTTTTGTGGTCACTAGTTTTGTAAATAGCAATTAGACATGCCATATCAGTTATCTACACCATGTTTGCAGATTACAGATTTAAGTATATATTTAACACGAAAGCTTCACTTTCATCAAAACTTTCTTTAACCAATTAGCAAATTCCAATCAAAGATGTTTTTATTTTATATCTATTTAATGGTTCATTAATAATTCACAAAATAAGACTATTTTAGGAAGCACATTTCGCGGAAAGAAATTCATAGCTTGAATAAAATTAGCCATAACAATATGATCCGGAAACTTTCAAGAAGCATGTTTTAATAAATTCAGTTCAGTGAAAGACAAGAGAACTTCACAAATAAGCCTAGAAACATTTTAGGCTTTTTGACGCTTTCTCCTATTGCACAGCCGACTTCAAATTGTACAATTTTCTCTTGTCAATTTGTAATCGTGCGCATCATTATACAGTTCACCTACAGACTTAAGTAAGCGTTACTGAGTTTAACAGCTGAGAAATCAATCACCGAAACAGGGGCGACGCTTTAAATCACTTTCGAGATCAGAGGTCGGAAAAACGACTAAAGGACTCCACATAATTATTTTAGTATAGACAAAGTTACAACTTTGAAGCAGTGTCTTAAGTCCGAACTCCATATTTGAACTCAAATGGTTCTTATTAACTATTGTAAATCACACGTTTGTTATTTTACACACTCATGATACAATAAATGAGTCTGATGCTAAGCATAAATCTGTTATAATGTATTAATTATATTATGCAGTACCTAACGAAGATTTTATCTCTGAGTAAACAAAACAAGAGAGATACATTTCTGAAAGGCTTAATCCAAAGAAATGCGCCTACGACTTTTAAAACTTCGATTTTGAGTTCCTTTTCAGCACCATTTCACGCAAGACGTCTCTACAGACAAAAATTGCAGTCACTGCATATTATCTTATTTATACTTAATCCAGTACTGTGTGACCTGAATTACCGTGATTACTTCGGGTTTAGCTTTCCCGACCTAGCTGATTTAATACCTGATACGTGCGGTTAGGGTGGATTGTTGTATTGACACCGGTTCCGACAAAGATACGATCAGTTGTTAGTAGACATTGAAGCAGGAATGTGGTCATTTAGGCCAGGCTCGCAATCTAGTGTGCACAAGGAGACTATGATGGAAAACAAAGCTGTTATATACTCGGGTCATTTAGGCAGTTAACATTATTTTTAATGGGAAACATAGTAGCCTTGGTGCAAAACTGACCGCAAGATATAAGAATACGCACCGTTGGCGGAAAAGCAGAGATATCTCAGTTTTGTGATGGTCTTTCATGTCCTGCTAGTATATGTAAATGTAACCTAAAATTACTTTTTTAATCTACATTACATGTAAAATATTTAGAGTAATAGAAAACGATATAAATTAAAAAGATTGCCATAAAGTCCACGCAAATTGCATGCTTAACCTCAGTCATGTAAAAAATAACATAATGCATTTTATAAAGAAAATTTACATAAAAGGCTGATTATAGATAAACAAAACATTCAGCAGTAAACAGATAGCCTAGCCTTTCTATAGGTTCCTCAACTATCATACAAAACGCCCTGGACTGCCACTTAGTGATAGGACTGATATAAGTGTAAGTTCTTAAGTTTACATTTTTAGCCACATCTCGATGCTATTGACTTCTTTTAAAAATAAACCTATTCCGAATTAATAATGAAACTACTACACAAAATAGAGATCTGCCATTCTACATCTAAAATAGCAATACAGGAGGGGACATTTAAGAAACATGCCAGCTACCGATCTACGCATTTGCGTAGTTTTTGTTATTTTGTGCTGACAAGCCGGTTCTTATCTGTACGTCATATCAAGTATTACATCATATGTGCATGCGTTCGACGCACTATAGCCATGATTTCTAGCTAGTTTTGGAAAAATATTGTTCAAAGCGTTATTCCAGGCCGGTTCTCTGTGACCGTGGTATTACTCCGGTCGAGCTGGTCCATTCTTGCCGAAGAAAGGCTCCTTCACGCTTAAACTGGACTTATCTCAAAAACAGATCAGAAAAACAATAACATTTAATTATATTCAGTATTAAGAGCGTCGGTGGCTCAATGGTGTGGACTGTCGCCTTCCTACCAGGAGGGCTGAGGTTCAAATCCAGACACGTAACAATGTGTTTTCGAATTTTCGAAAAATATATGTACGTTATCCGACGCTCTTAAGGTGAAGGAAAACATTGTGAGGAAACCTTCATGCACGCCTGCGAAGAGATGATGATGATGATATCTTGATTTTTTTATTATACGTGTACAGGACGGTCAGTAAGGTCGGGAAGGTCAGGTTTTCTTTAACCCCTTCATCGCCAAAGAGGCCTTAAAGCGTCACAAACAATAGCTTTCCCATTGTGTCTGGAATCCTGGCAATCGAAGGGATAAGATAAGTCCACCCCAACTTGCACTATTAAACTAATAAAATCTTTAACGTTTCAAACCACGCTCTTGCTTAGTATGTAGGCAAATAATCATGAACCTTCAAATGTACTCAATCGAAATACTTTGATAATTTGTCCCGAATTACAACCAAAACCTGGTATTAGCAGCACACACATTCGCACCGCGAACTAACGTGTACATTATTTATGCGTTATAGGACGCCATTAAAACGACATCACGGCTACGTAGCTGCGCTTGCGCACCGCGACGACAACTTTTTACCCGGCCACTTCTTTTACTTTCGTTGCAGAATCAACTTTAAAGTAATATAATTATAAATTCTACGTGTATAGTTGTTTTGATTACTCCATGCTGCGTGTTTTTTATACACATCAGATTTCGAAATCAAGCTGTTGTTTGAGATTGGGTATTTCTTTGACGACATTACTGCATATATAATATTACATGAGAAAAATGTTATGGTTCGTTTTATTTCATATTCGAGTACATTAATACTATTTTGACATTCACATGGAAATTATACAGCTTATATATAAATAACTAGAAAAGCTTAGGCCACATTGACGTGGTTGACAAATACCATCCATTGATAGCAGCTGGGAAAAACTTCTGTACCCGCCTAACGAAGAAGAGTGGCTCGAATATATTTTCGGTCATCCATCCGAAGGTTGAACTTTGCGATAATTGCTTAACTTTCACTATTATCAGACAAAATGTATGCTATTGAGTCTTTCCATTCCGCTTATTCAGTGTGACTGTGATGCCCCGCAGACAATAGAACACCTACTGTCAAATTTTCATCTTCATGCTGTTTCTAGGACCTCTGGATGGCGAATGAAAGGGCGATCAAAGTGACCCAATATTGGTCGCATTGTCATATTTAACTTGAGAATCCATATCGACTCTATAAGAAGAAGATAACGCTGATATATACGTCTGAAACATCAAATAATGAAAATCGTAGTTTTCGGCAATATGCCGGCTAAAGAACTACTATACATTGTCCACTGAATCAAGCCTTGAAAAATATTTAACAGGATTTGTTTGAATATAACACAAATGAATAAATAATAAATAAATAAATAAATATCTACTGACATTCACACAGCGCCGTCTAGCCCCAAGTTAAGCGTTAGCCTGTATTATGGTACTGAAAAAACCAACATAATATAGCCATTTTTTTTTTAATACATAATATTATACATAGAAAGCACCCGACCATTACAAACAGACATGTTCATGCACACAAATATTTGTACTGCCGGAGATCGAACCCGGAACCCTTGGTGTTGCGGCCGACCTCTCAACCGCAACACCAAATGGTTCGTCCCATCGTAACGAATGTTATAACACAATATGTTGTTGAACAAAACTTGTTGTTCGGCTGAGAATGCACTACGGGAGATGGCTTTTCCTTGAACATAAATAAATAAATATCCACTGACATTCAACAGCGCCATCTAGCCCCTATTAAGCGCTTGCTGTAGTTAGGCACTACACACTGATAAACATACGAAAATACATTTTTTTTGGAATACATACAAACTATACATAGAAACAACCAACATAGATTGAAATACAGACCACAGTCGCGAGCACAAACTAGTAAGGATCATAATTAAATTCGCGTCCACAACAATTTCTTTTTTGCGATAGTCATCACGTGTGCAAGCGTGAACATCGCTATGCAAACGGAATGAGTTCATTGCATGATTAATTAACGCCTTCGTGCACTGGTACGGTTTGTTCCTATCTAGTATATTTGGTAAATTGAGGTATTTTTTTCATCAAGGGATAGGAAGAGGAAACAAAATGCAATTATGATTATGTTAAATCCATTAAAATTAAAAAGTCAATCAAAAAACCAGGTCCTGGCAATGAAACGTACATTTAAAAAAAAATATTCAATTATAAAAAAAAAGTAAATATCTATCACGACATAAGATATTAGACATGGCATACTACAATATATACAATGGCATAACCTGCGATGAAATGTTCTAAATTACAGGGTATAAGAGACCTCACAACTTGTCTCGGGTGTCGGACACAGCATTGACAGAGAATAATTACTGTAAGAGCGTCGGTGGCTCAGTGGTGTGGACTGTCGCCTTCCTACCGGGAGGGCTGAGGTTCAAATCCCGACACGTACCAATGTATTTTCGAAAATATATGTACGTTATTCGACGCTCTTACGGTGAAGGAAAACATCGTGAGAAACCTTCATGCACGCCTGCGAAGAGATCTCGAAGGTTGTGTGTGAAGTCGTCCAATCCGCACTGGCCCACGTGGACGACTAAGGCTAATCACCCCATACGGGTAGGCTCGTGCCCCTCGGTGGGGACGTTTAATGAGCTGATGATGATGATGATGAATTACTGTCCATCGGTTGTTGGTCTCATTCAATGCCGCCCTGACATGGTCAGGCGTATCACTTACCATAAGAGTCTTGACCGTCTTGTTCACTTAGTAATATTAAAGTAATAAATTAAGTACATATTTTAGTAAAACACAAAGGTACTTAACAAACACGCCTTAAATCATCGAACACAAAGCCTACCTCAACCCAACACTATTTTATAAACGCACAGGTATCATCTACGTATAACTCTCAGACCATAAAGTTAACCAGTTTAAAGGAAGATCTCTACCACTGATCAGGAACTCAAAAGAAAAGTTTTAAGGCTAATTAGGATAAGATGATCTACGCGGAATCAGCTCAACCTCCGAGCTACCTTGTTCCCACTTCCCATAAATAAATACCAGGTCAATACAATTACACAAGCCGGTTGCTTCATAGCAGTCTGTGAATGTCTTAGGGTTCGCGTCCACCGCTCCTAAAGTATATTAACATTTAATACGGACCTGAACTGTTAACCACGTGTTTCAAATTTTAGAAATTATATGTACGTTTTCCGACGCTCTCTTACGGTGATGGAAAACATCGCCAGGAAACCTACGCTCGCCTACAAAGAGCTTTTAAGGTTGTGCGTGAAATCGGCCATTTCGCACTGGGCCCGCGTGTAGAACTAAGGCCTATACACCTTAAGGCCTATACGTTTAAGAGTAGGCTCGTGCCTCCCGATGGGGACCTTTAATGAGCTGATCATAGTAAACTGTTTATAGGTATTTGGCACATGTCTGCCGTTGGTGCAGACGAGTTCTGGAGTGGAGACCGCGTATTGGCAAGCGTAGCGTCGAACGCCCTGCGGCCCGATCGGATCGACGACTTAGAAGGATAAGAAAAGCGAAGGACTGCAATATAAGCGCATATTGTAAGAGAAAGAAAACTCCCTTTTCCCTTTTTGTTGGTCCTTTTCCTATTACGCACTCATTACTTTTTTGAGTTTTTGGATAATAGTTCTATCACTTACCGTCTTTGAACTGTTGCGGAAAATATGAATAAATATTGTATGC
Source organism: Leucinodes orbonalis (assembly GCA_019425675.1). Lineage (NCBI taxonomy): Eukaryota > Metazoa > Arthropoda > Insecta > Lepidoptera > Crambidae > Leucinodes > Leucinodes orbonalis. The sequence goes on along the minus strand of PQWD01012739.1, from coordinate 18,672 downwards.
TAACTACTTTCTCTTATAATGGGTGTGTAAAACAATGACGGTATACATTGGGTGGTCCAGTTTAGGCACGCATTTGGCTCGTCCCAGGCGTTGTCCGGTATTTATAGTTCAGGAAACGTCCTAGTTTGAGTTCAGACGGACGGTGCATGCTTTATTTATACATGTATTTATAACTGACATCAGACAATGCACAACGTGCATGCGTTGGATACTCGGTCATACAATATTCAGATGTGCTGAAAAATATGTCTGTCACGATGCCACATATTGTTGACTTGAATAATATATAACACGGGTAGACAGGTTATTTCATGTGTGCCTAAATGTCAGGTCAAATAACTCTTAAGGTACAAGCTTAGGATAAACAAAAAATTATCTTGGAAACTCAATTCGATATGTTTTTAATTCAATTGATTTGAATTTAACAATCAAAACAAGTGAATATCATACTATAGGATTTTTAATTTTGATAAAATTTTGCGTGTTGGATGCAATGCTAAAAAAATTGAATCTTTTTTGATACACATAGTTATGCTTTCGTTATTATAAGAACTCATTAAAAACAACACCATAGTTTCATTCATTAACGTATACCGGTAATGAATAAATATACTTATTAAAACATTTTCAAGTATTGTGCAGAGAGAACATATATAAAATGGTTATAAAAAAAAAACATAAAATGTAACTCACATGTTTTATATTTTTAACGGACAAATAAAAATTTCAAGTTTTCAAAACTTTTCATTTTATTTTTGGCCCCAGAAAGTCTACGTCTCTTACTATTGTACCAAGCAAGTGGCTTCCCATTCAGCAGCGTCGTTACCTCTACATTCGTTATCTACTTTTAACCGCACGGCTTTCCCACCTATCACGTTAAGAAGTTAGGTTTAACGTAATCTTGAATACATAAACGTATTAAGGGTTAGATAGCACTTAATTACTGTTATGATAGCTGCCACTGGAAACTCACCATTCAGAAACGTGTATGAGACTCCACTCCCGGTTTCGAATACTTGATAGTCGTTAAGAAAATGACTTTTGCAAGACGTGACTGAAGTTAAATTTCAAAAGGAACCTTCACTTCCTACGAATATTTCACCAATAACATTCTTCTTTGTATTGTGCTTGTTACCAAACAAAATGACAAATGACAATCCTAATTTAATAAAACTTTGGTAACCGTTTACGTAAATTATATAAAACGTTATAAATCGTTTTTTAAGAATGCGAGCTGATCGAAATATTTTGTTCTAGTTGTGTACAATATTATGAGATTAAATTCGTTTTTGAATCAAAAAACGAATTAAAATTCTTATAATATCGTTATGTCTATTCGAATACAACACATAAAAATTGATTAAGAAAACAATACAAGTAAAACAACTTTGACAGCGTTTGATAAGCAGAAGACAGATCAATCTTCAAAACTCCCTTTTCAATTCCTCCTTTAATTTACGCGTTATGGTCAGAGTTCTTCAATTAAAGTCACTCAAACAGGGGATTCAAATTAAAAACTGACGTTCAAATTAATTCCTTGGCAAAGATCGGCTTCTAAGTTGCGAAATTTGCCCACTTAGCACGGGTCCGACAAGCTGTCAGCAACACAGGCAGTTAGAAAAAATATATTTAATTTAACTTAGCCACTTTGGGTACATCTGAACAAACAACCTTTGTTCAGCTTCATATAGTTAATCTTATTCAGATTTAATTTAATCTGCTACAACTTAAAAATCAGTTAGTATAAAAGAAGTTTTTTATATATTTACCATAGATAAATGTCTATTATATTAGTATTACTAATATATTGTTCTCTAAAATATTTGCCAAGTTTTCTTCTTGAGTGAGGCATGTTTTTTCACTTCCTCATCTTGCTGAGGAGCAATCTGATTTTGATAGCACCTAAGTATTATTACTATAGGATTTTCAATATAGATAATCCTATAGAAATCAAAGACTAAGGGTATGAAGTAAGCTGCCTAAAATAATTGTATTATTACTAAGATACACTTATTGCACCAGATCACGTAAACTATTACTTATTAATTGTTGAGTCTGACGACTCCTCTGATATTGCCTTAAAAACCGTTACATCAATAAAAAACAAAGAGCGGTCCATTAAGGCAAACTTTACACTTTAGTGCGTCCCTCGGTAAGTAAACTTGGTTGAATATGGCTTAATCAAGTAGCCACTGTGTTTATTGGCTGCATGGGACAGCTGCTATTTATAAATTTAAAATGTGCGTGGATTAAGATAAAGATTAAATCATAAAATGCCTTAACTGAGACGACGCACCGTTGGATACTAGCCACGCACAAATAAAATGTTTATCATGTATAGGGCTGCCACTTGGTTAAGAAAATCTTATTTTATCATCACCTCGGTCTTTTTATAGTCCACTTGTGGACTAAACTTTCGCGGTTGACTTCAATTCAACCATATTTGAATATCGTATGAAAGTAAAAGATGTTTTATTGCCATACGGCAGAGTGAGTTTGAAATTTGAAACTATTAATACATTCAATTTCTAATTTCGTTCAACTTTTATAGCAGTTTTTAAAAGTTTCAGATTTTTGAAATGAATTAGAAAACAGAATTTATAAATATAATTAAAAAAATAAAATAATGACGAAACGTCATCCCTGAACCTGAGATAACACACTGTTGGACAAACAAATATAAAGGCAACATGTATCGCAACAAAACATTTGCAATTACTGTTAAATTAAGAAAAATACTCGGATCAGGTTTCAACGCCATCTATAAACGTACACGCGTTACATTAAAGAAAAATAACAACCAATCCACTTCATTGCATAAAGCTATTGAGCAGGGGAACACATACGTACATTCATACTAACAGGGAGTAGTAACCACTTTGTATAATAAGAAAACTTGTACAAGTATTTTTTCATTTCATGGGTAGGCAAACAAGCAGTGGGTATGATGACGGTTGACGAAGTGATACCACAACCTATGCCACACTCGTAACTCTGAAGAAGTAACGAGTAACAACCTAAATAAAACTAGACATTAAATAACCTCCACAGTCAGATTATAAGAGTGGCTCATTGGTGTGGACTGTTGCTTTCCAATCAGGAAGCACAGGTTAAATCCCGCACATACCAATGTCTTTTCGAATTTTCAAAATTTTATGTACGTTTATTCGACGCTCTTACGATGAAGAAAAACATCGTGAGGAANCAGATTTTTTCTGCCTGTTTCAGACTTATCCTCCTGCTGGAAAATGGAACAACCTAATCTAGCAGTGACGTTTGCATAATTAATTGTCTTTGAGCAGACGTGGAAACCAGATCTTGGAAATGGTAACATAGGGCCATTAACTAACGGAAGATCTCTAGCTGGGTCAAGATGAATAAAGGGGAGGAAATGTAACAACATGGGAAAGACCTGTCCACTGAACGGCCACAGATTGCAGAAAGAGGGTGAATTCACAATTAACTTTAAATTGCAACACTTTTGATTGAAACATTTAGAAATAAGCAATGTACAAAATAGGAAAAGGTATAAAAAGTCAGCATCGCCTTTCTACGTTCAGTCGTGCGTAAGATTCGTACCACTTGGTAACTGTTGCAGTGGAACTGCAAACGTCGGGCGACGCGCGAAATGACTAGAAAGTTACCTATGTCTGCGTGCAAGATTATATCTTTTTTCAACAGCCAATTTAGAACACTAATAGGTGTTTTCTATATCATGACGTGGGTAATGTGAACTTTGGAGACATTTCAGTTAGATTTAATTGTTACTTTCTCGCAATTATACAAACAAGTAATGTTTTGATGGTAATCTTTTTCTATGAGGTCAGAATTAACATAAAATAAAAATTATTCCCAAAAAAGCTGAAATATTTGTGCAAAGGTATTTTGTTACACGGTAAATCAATGAATGTGAATGATAAAATAACTCAAGTAATAGAAAAAGAGATAAAGTTAAATACTAACCATTAAGTTTCGTAACTAACATACCGTAAATAACTTTGTAAAACAATAAAGAATACAAGTTTTATTTACAAATAGATTGCTATTCTATGCTACAATAATACGACAAAAAATCAAACCCAGTGGATTTTTTTATCGAAAATGAAAAACTGTAAAATTTCAAAATAAACGCAGGAACTTTGAATACGAACTGACGTTATGAATTAGCATCTCAAAGATAATCCTTTTATTTTTTTTTCCTTTTTCAAAGTCGAGCTTCATAAAGCCAAAGACTAATCAGATAAAAACCACAAGAACTAAAATTACGCTATTGAAACAGAAATCCATCTTAGAGAAAAAAAAACCCAAAAACCTAAGATATGCAAAGGTCACATTGCATTGGTAGACTCTGGTCGTTTTTTTACACACCCATTAGACCCTAATCGTGTTTCGTGGAACCCACGAGAGGTTTCCATACTTATTGGACCCATAAAGACTGTTATCGATAAAGAAACATCGATGTACGATCGATACAACGTAAGGGATCGATTATTTATCGCAAGATCAGTGCGATTGGGCGGTTAACGTTTCAGAGTTGCTTATTACAAAAAGGCAAAGGATCAAAAACAGTTGAAGGTTTCCCAAAATTTAAGGGCAAAGGTTATAATTAATATTAATCATCTGACATTGGTGCACGCTGTCCGTTTGGCCATCGCTTCGATTATGGTAAAAGCGGAACTGAAGGAAATAATTACATTTGTGTATAAAAATAAACTCTTCGACCGATCATAATTTATCATCTTGGCAAGTCCTTGTTTTTTCTTTTTGGTACTTAATACCCGCTTTCTCAAAGATATGTTTAAAAATAGTTCTGTGCATAAATACACTGTGTATTTGAATATTATAGTTCACGACACTGTTGCTGTGTTAAAATATTGATATCAAAAAGAAAACACTGGCTTTTACATTTTTCTTCCTCTAGTCATAAAATATGTACCTATTGCACCAAAAATTTTCAGACCCCAAAAAACATGTAAAGTTTAATGTTAAAAAGAATACAAATGATAAAAAATGTAAGTAACAATACGAGACAAGGAACACATGTGAGCAAAAAATAACCCTAAGTAGGATTGATCGATCAAAATAACAGTTTAACGATAGAGTAAGTGTTAGGACGCCCTCCGACCCGATGAACCGACGACTTGCGAAAGGTCGCAGGTGGAGGCTGGTTGAGGAAAGCGGAAGACCAGGATATCAGGCGCAAAATAGGGGAGACCTGTGTCCAGCAATGAACTGCGAAAGGTTGAAGAGAGAATAGAGTACGAGATATTAATATACATAAGAGCAGCAACAAGTTAAAACAACGCAGCATTAACATAAACCTGCCGATTGATGCATTCCTCATCGTTACACAGTACCAAAATTCATCGCTGATAAGGTTTCAGATGATATATTATGCAAACAGCACCAAAAGTATCGGATGCGAAGCGCGGTCATTGCGATAACGCCCGGCAGGGGGCGCTGTGGCGCCAAAAAGTGTCAAAAAGATGCGCTTGCGCCGCGCAATTTGACCAGGGTCCCGATTCCGTTAATATTAAAATACGCCTATAACATCGTTGTTGTTTCTCATTAGTAAAACTAAGTAATCATTCGTTCTGTTTTATAGTAAATTTTAGTTAGCAACACCATGAGACAATTCATTTTGCTATACCTACTAGTACCATTTTGAACCATAAACATTAAATATGAACCGGATTACATGGACTATACGAGTGTCCTACTCGTCCTACGTAGTAGACTGCGTCGTCTAGGTAGGTACCACCGCAGTGCCAGATATCGTCCCGTGAAACAAGAGCTGTAGCTAGTAAACATCTGTTGTCTAGGGTGTCGGGCGAAGTGCTGCATTGACGGAGAACAATAATTGTCTATCAGTTGTTGGTCTCCTTCATGCCGCTCTGTTACGGTCAGGCGTATCACTGACCATCAGGTGTCCGTCCGGATTGTCCTGTACACTTAAACATAAAAAATAAAGTGTCGTAATTTCATGCAAATAAGTAGAATTGATCCGGCTTTTTTTCGAACTGACTACTGCTGTTGGCCGCAGATGACCTTTACAGCTTCACCGGGCAATTGGCGAGATCAGATGGCTCTCAGCCTTAAAATGACCGCCGCGCGCATTCATCTTTGGAATCAAAAATCGCGTTATCAATGCGCTTGTCAGGTGAACGCGAGTTTATTTTGTTTTGGGGACTCAAATTGAACGGCCATAAACCCATATTTAATTTTAGCACAATCTTGAAACCGGTGCTGTCGCGCTCAAAGCGAGATGCGTTATGATATGACTCCTAAAGGCGTCAGAAACAATGGACTGGATTCCTGGCGTTCAAAGGGTTTAAAGTTTTAGAACCGCCTACCTATAGTTTGTGCGGGTTCGTCATAACTATTATATGCCGAACAAAAAGAAGTTATCCAAGAATTTGACCGAATCTTATATTCACCAAACATTATTTGCAATCAGTGAATCCTGGCAGTTAGTTCTTAAAAGGTTTCCTTTAGGACCCCTGTCGTTTAAAGATATACTGTCATTATTTTTTCTAATAAAGGTAAGATAAAAATACTTTATTGCACATAAGAAAAAATCATACAACACAACAAGTAACAATAAAACACGAGTATAGGTTTCGCCAAACTTTTTGGCTGCTCCGAACTTCACACAAGACGATGCGCAGTATACAAAATTCATACATTTGTACTTGACTATCTATACCTTTATATAGTAAGCACTTTTACTATTTTCAGTGCGGCCATACAATTGGGCGAGATCTGTACAATGTTGGCGGCCTTATTGCCAAGGTAGCAATTTCTTCCAGGCAACCTTTGGGTGAAATAATAATGCGTATTGGTAAGCAGGCGCGTAATAAAGTGACAAAACAACCACAAGATACCGGAATAATTCCTTACATCCATCAACTTTATACCATAAAAATAAACTGTATACAGTGCAAACATACTTCATTATTTGTCATCTGAAAACGATCTCAATAAAACAAAACCATCGCAATAAACATTAAAACTAATGAAAACGGTGCCATGGAAAACTAATCTGAATATTTTTGCGGCAATTACATAATTCTCCCAACGGTACACATATAATTGCAACAGTTCTCATTATGACAGTAATGATGCGTATATATAGTACGATTTACAAAAGATGACCAGTGCACAGAAAACGTTTTTAGGTACCTTTAGTGTGGTGGGCGGTATCGCGGCAGAAATTCTTGTAAGTAGGTAGGTATTTTGTTTACGCTCACAATAAACGTCAATATTACATAATTATATTGTAAATCAAATAAATAAAGTTCACGCCTTGATCCCAAAGGGGTAGGCAGAGATTATAGAGCGCCACTTGACCTGATACTGAATTACTTCCCTAGCTTCATTCACATTTATCAATCTTTTCATACAAGCTCTCATTCGTCCGGCTTGGGACCCAGCCTTCTTGAAAACTTGACCAATTCTTCTGGGTCATCCCCGGCTCGAGTATTCGTCTATTGTTTGACTGTCATTAATATATTCTTCATCTTACGCACAACGGTGGCATTTGTGGTCATCTTTTGTGAATCGTGCTATACGTAAGGAACGAAAATTGCCTTCGGGAAAGTAATTGGAGGGTGCAATGTGCGCGCGCGCAACGAACAATTGAACTGTGACAACTGCGCAAAGGATTAACATAAAATGCAATGGGCGGGGCGTGCGACATCGAATCGGTAATGCGCTTTTAGGATTCCGTTGTATGAGGTCGAATTATGAGCTATAAACAAAATTGTAAGTGCGAATCGGAACAATGTGCTCGATTGTGCGACTTTTTATCGATTCCAAAACGTGATTGTAATAACGAAAACAGATTGCAAAGATCAGGGCGGTCGTAAAAAAGAACAAATTAATATCTGCTCATATTGAAAACGTGACATCTTGGAATGAATGAATAAAAATTAAGTACTTTATTTTTTGTTACATATAAAGATTTCTACTAATAAGTAGATATTATTCTACTTAAAAATAAAACATTTTAGCAACTGTGTGAGAAAGCCTGTGTTCTTCATTTGGACGTTAATGATGATATTAATTTCAGAGCGTCGGTGGCTCAGTGTTGTGGACTGTCGCCTTCCTACCGGGAGGGCTGAGGTTCAAATCCCGACACGTACCAATGTATTTTCGAATTTTCGAAAATATATGTACGTTATCCGACGCTCTTACGGTGAAGGAAAACATCGTGAGGAAACCTTCATGCACGCCTGCGAAGAGATTCGAAGGTTGTGTGTGAAGCCGTCCAATCCGCACTGGGCCCGCGTGGACGACTAAGGCCTAATCACCCTATACGGGTAGGCTCGTGCCCCTCAGTGGGGACGTTTAATGAGCTGATGATGATGATGATGATATTTATTCAATGTTCTGCAATATGAAAACAACAACGCTATCCCTAAAGGTCCCCAATTGAATCCTAAAAATAATAAAACATTACCTCCATATAGATTACAGAGGTAATTCATCGACGGCAGATACACGCAAAAAGCCCATCAATAAACTTACCTTTGTTCTGTAGAGCGGATTTGAGAAGTCCCAACCCGGCGCCACGAACAGATACCCGCATTTGGATATCTTTCGACTTGCCTGCGAACAAAAAGAATACAATCAGGAAACAGTACAGATAAGGGTACGGTATACAGCATTGGTTATTTAAAATGAACATTGGCTACAATACAATGTTAAGCCTCAGTGAATTGTACAGGAGCTACAGTCAACGGTTACCGTTACTTAAGTATTCGATAAAAACATCTTCGTTAAAGAAGAATAAATTGTACCACACTTTGAATGAATGATTGTCATAACATTAAGAGCATACAAAATAATATAAACTAGTTATGAATATAGCGTATTGGTAAGGCGCGTAATAAAGTGACGAAACAAACACAAGATACCGGAATAATTCCTTACATCCATCAACTTTATACCATAAAAATAAACTGTATACAGTGCAAACATACTTCATTATTTGTGATTGTCATAACATTAAGAGAATGAATGAATATAGCATAAACACAAAAGTAGAGAATCGGAATTATGTTAAACAAAAAATCCGATTGACTCAAACTGCAATACGGCAATTTAACCTACTAAAAATAATTTAAACAAGTGGATATCTGGAACGCTGTACAAAGTTCATGTAATGTCCGAGGAAATTAATACGAAATAATTAATCCCACAACACATAACTGAATTTAACAAGAAGCAACCTTCCGCGAAATACACTAATGGCGTCAAGTCTTCACACAACGCCCTCAAACATAAAGCAAATGGCTATTGTTGCAAAAAAGTGAAGATAATGGGAAGAGCTGACACCGGACGATGGCTTGTTATTAATAAACATGATGTAAAACTCGAAAGGCTAACATAACAAACTCTTTTTCGCTTTTGGGTCTCACGTTGGTACAAGACTTTTTAATCATCGCGTTGTGCCAGCCAAAAATTTATTCGCTGTGAAATTTGCCAGTATTCAACTGATCATACATTTCCTTCAGATAACCCATGAATGAATTTTGTAATATTTAAAAAGCTGAGTTATTTCAGCTAGGAAGATACAAAATGGCACTGAATTCGGAAAGACTTTTTTCTTGGTTGAAATTCGATTACGATGATGCTGTAAAGTAAAATAAATTAAAATTTTGTTTTTAAAATTTAAAAAGCATTAAAAACTATACAGATTAAACATACAAATATATGAACAAAACCAAATGAACTGTAATCTATTGAATTCCAATGACCTTTTGTAGTAGGTAGATGTTATTGCATTTTTCAAGTCCATTGACATTTGGACAATGGCCAGGATACTTTGAATACAATATTGAAAAGTCGTTCCAAACTTTAGAATTCCATCATACTACTTTGATAGTGACAATGACGAAAATATGACTCAAAGTAATGATATTTGGAAACTAAGTTCCAAGAATGAATATTAAGGAAGTTTGTACGTATCATTATAATCTACTATAATTATTGATATTTCTGTTGTTATTTTACCATATATAGTCATTGCTTTCATTTTTGCATACCTTTAAACTTAATCCAATGGCTACAAATAGTCAGGGCTGTTACAATTTATATTTTAATATACCTAACTTACAAAGGGTTCTCACGAGGTCGGGTAAATGCCCTAAAACAACATTTCCTCGTATAATTCGAATAACTGCAGCGTTATAAATCCCTATGTTGATTCAATTTTGAACCTTGCATTTCGCAAAATAAGATTGCATATGGTATTTAAACAGTGGGTTAATGGACCTCTTATTTTTGCATCATGTGATGTCATGCGGTGATGTGAGGTTACATTTTGTCTGAAGCGGTCTGAAGAAATGACCGATGTTTATAAAGTTGTGACTACTTTGATGAATTCACATAATCGACCCAAAAATATCAGTCGCAACTATTTTTTTTAATTTGAAAGAAGTGGGTACTAGAAACTGCCTCTTATAATATAAATAGTACCTATATACACCCGTGTTACCAAAAATTCTCAATCTCGGAATAAAACCGAGAATCCAGTAATTTTGTGTTTCCTACAGACGAACTTGCTTTTTTAACCCTTTGACCGCCAATGACGCCTTAAGGCGCCAGACACAATAGATTTTCTATTGTGCCTGGGTTCCCGGCGTTCAATTATTAAATAATTGTTTAAAAAAAGTGCACTGTTGAGTTTTCTTTCTTGGGTACTTCTTTCTCAACAGGCCAAACCACTGAAGCGCTTTTTTTTTCAAGCATCAAAATTTATATTTTTAGTTTGGTATTTTAATTGTTTTTTATTGTATTTTTGTATATTTTTTGACGTTCATAAGTGCATACTTTTTAACATGCCAAGATTAGTTATCATTTTAGGGTTTTCTTGATACTGCCATACTCCCATCATTTTAGTTGATAAAAGATCTCCCGTTCTTGGAGTTCATAATCAATCGTCATCAATTTATTTCGGACTTTTTAGATCAACAATTTATCTGCCATCTGTAGCATTTAAACCGAAAGACGTAACATGTGTCAGGTCAACGACCCCGATGACACATTCATGGCGGCGATTCCGCGGGTCGAGTGATCTCTGGTGAGCCGTTACTAATGTCACAGTCCGCAGTTGATTTGCGAACAATAATTATGAAGCAGTAGCCGATTCCAAATAACATTTATATGGCTTTTAAGATAATAACTTACTAAGATAATAAATAATAATATATAATAAATAAATATCCACTGACATTCACACAGCGCCATCTAGCCCAAACCAACCAAAACCAAATGAAGAAGATAAAAATTATAATACTTAGGATTTAAGATTTGATAGAATCCTTTATATTTTTATATATATACGAGTAACTTAACACCACATTTTGCTTAAGCAACCTTGGTTCCGGGTTCGATCCCGGACAGTACAAACATTTGTTTGCATAAACATTTCTGTTTGTATTGGTCTGGGTGTTTCTAATTATATTTATTTGCAAAAAAAGTACATTTAAGTTAATGCGATTTTTACTCGGTTTTTTAGTACCCGAAAAATCCGAGTGACCTACACGAATTACCTACATACTAACACTTTCTAGGTGGCACTGCGTGAATATCAGTGGTATCATCATTTCATTATTAAAATGATGAATCCATTAAATATGGCGTCATAAATTAAACACAAAACCGCCTTTTAAATGTCCGTAACATCTATCAATAACACTTCTCGGAAACCGCAGACGTTCACTGTGGGGGGTTTTGGAACTAGTCCACAATTAGGTAAATTGTGGTCATTAAATACAGTTAGCTACTGCTCAGTTAACCGAGAAGACGAGTCAGATAATATTTAACGCTTTCATGTGTTTTTGACGTTTTCAAAGGTATCAAGTCAAATCTCTACGGCTTTTATCTTTAACTTTTATTTGCTGCAGTCCATTACCGAACATAGGTCACCCCAAATTACGCAAGACTTCCCAGTTTTCTGCTTTCTTTATAAAGCTTCTAAAAGCGAGTTTGCAAGTTAGTCCTCCGAGCTCAATATTGCCAAGTGTCCCGATTTGCGCGCGACGTTCCGATTTTTACCTGGTCGGGACGCTAAATGTCCCGATATATTTTTTTATAAAATTGTCACATTACTGTAAACTTGAAAATGGCACACATCAGTGTCACGTCTCATTTCTTTTGTTTACTGTCCCGATCTGCAATCCTGATTATTTTGACCTCATGTACCGTTTTAAAACAAATCGGACCTGACAACACTGTCCCAGCTAGTGTCCGTCTTACTTTACGCTAACGTAAGACGCTACCATACACCAGTGACGTGCACTCCTGTATGCAAATAAGCAGTACGTACCCTGTATGACCTGTGTCTTCCGACAACCCGTAATATCGTCATCATATTAAAGTAATCCTCTTTATTTATTTTATACCTTTAAAACTGTAGGCGATATAACGCAAAACAGCAAACAAACCTGTCAGGTTCAGGTCAGTTCAGAAAGCTTACCTGATGGTAAGTCATACGCTACACCATGAGAGCGACATTGATCGAGATCTACAACTCTCTCTCTCTCTCTCTTCAACCTATTGCAGTCCACTGCTGGACATAGGTCTCCCCCATTTTGCGCCAGACATCCCGGTCCTCCGCCTTTCTCATCCAGCTTCTACCAGCGACCTTTCGCAAGTCGTCGGTCCATCGGGCCGGAGGGCGTCCTACGCTACGCTTGCCAAGACGCGGTCTCCACTCCAGAACTCGTCTGCTCCAACGGCCATCGGCTCTGCGACATACGTGACCAGCCCACTGCCATTTCAACACAACAACAAACAACTACAACTGATAAACAGTAATTATTCTCCATCACTGCCGCACTGTGCCCGACACCCGAGACAGCAAATGTTAGGGCTCTTATACCCGGTAATTTTAAAAGCCACAGTGCCCTCATCCCGAAACACAGAAGTGCAAAACACTCCTGTTTCACGTGACGATATCTGGCACTGTGGTGGTACTTACCTAGACGACTCAGTATCAAGTCTACCATCTACTAAAATTGCTGTCATGGGCAGACCCATCACTTACGATTAAGTGATTTTGGTCACTGTTCACTTTGAAAATGCCATTAAAAATGACTATCAGAACACCTCAGTAGCACGACAGAGTACCATCGGTGACAAGTACCACGTGTACATCCAACGGTACCGCCTGGGGCACACCGCTACACCATTACGGTGACAAAAGCGTTGCGCATCGAATCTGCGCGTGAGTCGCCGAGATGGGCATCACTGCGCGGGCTCATGTGAGTTGGAAAATCTTTTGTCGGTGATGATTGAGTAATGGTATAAATAAATATTGATTGACAATCACATCTATATATAGCCAAAATTTAAACTAGAAGCTTGAACTATAACCTACCCATTTGTACTCAATAATGGATAAAAATACTCATATAGGTTTATTTTAGTCAAAACACATTATTCTTACACATGAACCATCTAAATCTATCAAAGAGGCATTTTCTTGCACACAAATGTTTGTTATGAACGGGGACCGAGCCCTAAACCATTTTGATGATAGAAACTAAACTATTTTTTCAATGGCAAGACCGACACACACAACCAACACCTTTAATTAAATCTGAACCTTACTCGCTAGGTCATAATCATTTATACGAACCAATTAAAGCGAAGCTGCAGGAATTACTCTGAGATTTCTCCGTCAGAGTAATCTTACGGCATTAATAGTTTATTTTTAAATAGGAAAAGTGTGCGTGAGCGCATTAAACCCAGTAATAGGTACGCATTAACGCAGTATTTAAGCCGATTTGGATTTTTACTGCTCAAAGTCTGACGACAGCTAAGTGTTGTTAAGCAACCGATTCCAACCGCTAGCTTATTCTACTAGACTACTTCGTTTCATAAAACTGTCCGGGGTCTGTGGGGGTTACCGCCATCGCTTAAAACAGTATTACTAACATCATACGTCATCATTGTCTATGAATAGACTGCGGGTGGGTGTTGGCCGGTGCCGTGAGAATCGGGTAAGATGGGGATATTCCAGAAGCAGTATGTGTGACTGTAGTACCCCTCAGACAATGGAACACTTGCCCGAACTCTTTCTTCGTGCGGTTTCCGAGACCTCTGCTTGGCAAATGAAAGGGCGATCAAAGTAGCCCAATAAATAATTTGGTTAATCCAAACCGACAAATAAATAATAATCCACTGACATTCACACAGCGCAATGTAGCCCCAAGAAGAAGATTATTCTTGTACCAGAAGAGACAAAGTAATATTATTGTAATACTGTTATAACATACTGGAATGCTCTCTTTATCCACTAACATTTTAACTGGAAAAACAACAGAACATCTATTGTTAACAGAACCAAATTCCCGGCGGAGCGGTATAAAATCCACCCTTTTACTAAATCAGACTAGTTCAAACATTGAAAAAAAATATAACTGAATCATATACTAATATTAAAATTATAAATAACTCCTTAAAATCTCGTACCAAAAAACGTTTTTAAAAACATGTGCCACCATTAAAATTTGTCACATGCCGAGAAACGTTGCAAACTGCGGGAGTTTATTTATTTGACACGCGTTTTTAAATATTTTCACAATAAATAAACATATCGATGCAACAATAAATGCATATACTTGTCAAGCATACTACAAGTATTTTTATAAGCGACACATCTTTAAAACGCACAAATCATGCTTAACAGTTCGAGTATTTAGTAGAATATAAATCCGGACCATAACTTTGTCCAAATCAAATGCATAAATAATTTAGAGGGTCAATAATAAAACGAATGCTGTATCTTTTTATTGATTCTAGTTTATTTATTTAGAACAGTTTACAAGACATTCACTTATTACATTAATATATATACGTAAGCGATACAAACAAGTAGTGATGCCTTAATTACAAACTGCCACGACATGCTTGTCGTGGCAGTTTGTAATTAAGGCATCACAGCTGACATGGAAGCAGTTTAGCAAATTAAAGTAAAACAGATTTTTTTTTTTCAGAAACTTAGGATAACCGCTCACTAGTCGTCTATGTTCAACCCTTTGACCGCGAATGACGCCTAAAGACGATAGACAATAGATTTTCTATGTGTCTGGATTTCCGACGTTCAATGGGTTAAAATGTTACAGTAGCTGAAATTTCAATATAGCAGTGCTAAACCTTGATTAAAATCTAGATGAATAATGACCGATGTCTAATATTTGTTTGAAATTCCTAGGAAGAACACATGTATTACTCTAAGTCTTATACTTGGCGCACTGAAAAAAAATGTTGATCTAAGGTCTTATTACAACAACGTAAGGTAAACTCCACCTGTATTTCATAATAAAAACCCTTACTGAAGATCGTAATAAAACTGATCAAAATACCAAGAGACATGTAACTGTCGAAAATTGGGCCAATTCCACTATGGGCTTGTACACTTCAATGGACCGGACAATTTCTTAGCATTCTCCCGAAACAAGATTTCGAACCTCCCAGTATCCGCATGCCTTAACTCCTTCAGTCCATAAATTTGCCCCTCGACAAGCGTATAACAGCCGACCTGGATCCAGGGTTGCCAGATGATGCTATCAGTGTTGCCTCCTCACTTTTTGAAAAAGGCCTTTTTGAGAAATAAAAAGGGGCTAGATTGAGCATCAAAATATTTTCTGTTCTAAAAATGCTGAAATAATCATGTCATGAGGCCGTTTTTATAGAGCCTCTAAAAATAGGTCTTAATGACCGATGAAATAGCAAAAGTACATGTTTGCATTTCGAAAAATTTGGTAATATTTTCAACACAGTGAAAAAGAGCTAGATTGCTCATTTCGGGCTTAATCGTTAAAAAAGGTATAGGTGAAAAATTGCTAGATCTAGCTACAAAAGAGCTAAAGTGGCAACACTGGCTGCTATTTAGCGCCATTTGGGATATCTGTACTACTGGGTGACATTTAAGATTTTATTCGTTGGTTTAAAGGTAGCCAACTCGGCTGTATACTTTTTTGAAATATGAATTTGAGTTTATAATATTTCAACAAACAACTATACATTTGCATTGTTATATTGTCATTTTATCATAATTTATATATATTTTAGTGTTTATAATTATTATAAAATCGCTTAGTATATGAAAGTTAAGATTTTTAATTTGTTCTTAAATTTCCTGCCTTGGGAATATATGGCTACTTCGAGGCTACAATTGGCTACATACGCGCTGCGGTAGGCTTCTTAAGAGATGAAGCTCTGGCAACATTGCCGGGATCAGTATGACATAATTTGCGGTTATCCCTGATTGAAAGGCGGACGCGATTGTTAAGTCACGCCCGAGCTGCTGGTAGCAGCTTATTTAATCTAGATATGATTTATGAAATATAATATTCGATATTGGGACATAAATACGATGTTTACGACGGGTCATAATGTCCATATAATTGGATGCTTTTGTTGAAAATTAAAATCCTCATGTGAGATATTCATAGAGTTGTTAAACTTCATGCAAATTTAATTTAAACCCAATGAACATTCCACACGTCGCAGAACCGATGGCCGTTGGAGCAGACGAGTTCTGGAGTGGAGACCGCGTCTCGGCAAGCGTAGCGTAGGACGCCCTCCGGCCCGATGGACCGACGACTTGCGAAAGGTGGGTGGAGGCTGGATGAGAAAAACGGAGGACTGGGATATCAGGATATTTTTTTTTATTATTATTTCAAGAACTAACCTTATTGCAGCAGTTCATCACTTGGACGGATATTACAAGAAGCGCTTATGCTCCAATAATATAATTTACAACAATAAATAACACCGGTATAAACCAATATTGCAGCTGCGTAACACTTCATAATTCATCGCTTTGATATTTATGAGGTCCTAATTAGTTCCAGTGCAGTAGCTGTCCACCCGCAAGGGTAAAGCTTTCGCGCACAAATAAAGTAAAACCATAACGATTCTTAATCCTTGAATGGAATATGACATTATCATCGCGGTCCCTTTTTCCATTAGCATTCACAACCAGATGGTTATCATTTAAATCCACGGCGAAAAGCCATAATAAGCGATTTCACGGCTTCTCGATCTCGTTTCTGAATCGTGCAGCCGACTAATCAAGTACCTTAACGATGTCAAGATCTGAAACATCGAAAGTTCATAAGCGATCATGAATATCGTTACAGTATGAACCATTTTTGGTAAATCAAATTTGATATTTCCCATCGCTAACAATGGTATCACCAAAAACGGCTGCAATGATATGAATATACGAATGCAATATCGCGGCGAGATCTCATGCGCAGGCCAGATTGCTTCACGAAAGTGTAAATAATTCGGATTACAATAATCGATAGTTTCCCAGTGGCGGTGGTGCGCCGGGGGTCGTGGGAACTGGGCAACTTGCACTTTCGTAGGCCACGCGCAGCCTGCGCGATAGCGTAGCGCCGAGGCGTCTGCGCACGAGCTAGCCCGCGGATTGATCATTCAACGGATCGTTTTAGAGGATCAACAGAGAAAGCTTTGACTTTACTCAAAATCTTGTCGGAGATTTATGAAACCAAACTTCTCTTTGGGCTCAAGGTCAACCCAAATAAAACTCAGGTCATTGTTATAGGTAGTTCGTGGTTGTTTCACGTATGATTGGGATTTAATGCCCTCTATTATTTTCGACGGAGTCAATATACCCTTTAGCAAAGTTGTGAAAAATCTAGGTATTCTCATGGATAGTTCTCTTAATTGGGAGAAAACATGTCGGTGAGGTGTGCAGAAAATGTTTGCATCAGCGAGTTCTCTCTCTCGGCTTCGGAACTTTCTGCCTATACCTACTAAAATTGCTCTTGTGCAAACTCTGCTTATGCCTATCCTGGACTATGCGGACTGTTGCTATCTGACATAAGTGATCGCTTCTGAATAGCTTGAGCGCCTCAAAACTTCGGTATAACGCATTATTTTCGGGCTGCGTAAATACGATCATGTTGTCTCATATCGGCACAGTTAAAATGGCTAACTGTTCATCGACGACGCGATCTACATATTCTTTCTCTTCTTTACAATATTTTATTCAATCCGTGTTCTCCACCTTACCTAAGGTATTCTTTAATTTTCTTCCTTCTTCTAAAAGTGAGAACTCGCGATCTTGCCGGAAACTTCATCTTACTGTCCTTCACATTCCACCAGTTATTTTTCAAAATCTTTCGTTGTTCGCTCCATACTATTATGGAATTCTCTTCCCGTATCTATTCAAATTCTCACTCCTTACCTATTTTCAAAATCTCGTGTTAAATCATTTTCCTGTCTCTAATTCCCCCGTAATCTTCATACTTGACACCGGAATTTTAAATTTCTCTTCTTTTTCTTTCTCTCTTTAGTTTGATAGCACTTATGTGAATGTGTATATATATTCATCCGAGTATATGGTGTAGATACTGTTTATGTATGATTGTGTATGTATGTTTTAATTATATTTATTGTATTTTATTATTTATATAACTTAGTTCTAACTTTGCACAGCCCAATTAATCATTATTAATAAACTATCCTCTTGAAGGTTGCTGGAAGAAATTGCTTTTTAGTAATAAGACCGCCTTATTTGTAACTTTTTGTTCTGTCTATTTTTCCCTGTAATATTTATGTGCAATAAAAGTTTATTATTATTATTATTATAATTATTATTCTCAAAGGTGCATTAAAAACGTT
>PQWD01012737.1:0-28183 GCA_019425675.1 Leucinodes orbonalis | reverse complement strand
ATCCGTATTGGGCCCGCGTGGTGGCTTACGTCCCAAACTCCCAATAGCTATGCTTATTAGGCCTGTGACCTGCAGTGGACCGATATAGGCTGATGATGATGTCACATGGCTCGTTCTACTTAATAATGTAGACAGACGGCTGCCCACGAAGAACCTACCTACCTAGGGAAGACCTGTACATGGGTTCAGGTCTTACCTGTACCCACGTACAGGTCTAGGTATACCTATGGAGGTATACCTAACCAGATTGTTATTTAAACATTATCGTATAAGTAGATACATGATAGTAAAGCCTTACATCTTATATATTAAGAACACAAATAGTTCATTAACTTTTAGCGAAATAAATGTTATTATTATATTATTTAAAATAATAATAAACTTGTGGATATTAATACCTGCCATTAAACATTCAAAACATAACTGGATATTTCACGCAGATTTTACAAAATAAAACAAGCAAATAGATAAATGATTATTAATGTACCTACACTAAAACGTACTTATATTAAAATTTCTTATTAGATTAACTTACTTACTGGTAAGGTGGTGACATGCCTACTTCATTATAAGTTTAAGTTTATCGCCTACTTCATTACAAGTTAAACTTAAGTTGATTTCAACGGGTATTTACACAAAACAAAAGTTAAATACAGTAAAACAATAGAACGGGTTCATTGACACCAAAGTGGCTTGACATCGAACACCAGTAGCCATGCTCGTTCTGAAAGTTTGTAGAGTGCTATGCTAATGTTTACCTCATGAAGTGCCCGCTGGCACGTTGATGCAAGTCAAGCTCCACTCTGCCGTCTTTTACACACCCGCCAAGAAAGTTTCCCCTGCGTCACTGCACAAGTTAACCAAAACACTGTTCGCTTACAACGAACACACGTCAAATAACATGTGCTTCATTATATGCAATTGTACAACTGTTACACGATCGATTAGCGCAATGGATACCGATATTATCGCGAATTTGTAGCGGCAGCCGCGCGTCCGCTCGCTATGCACAATGGCGACAATCGACAATCATGCGGCCCGACTGCGGTGACGACGCTCCCAACAAATCGAGTGATAAACCCGCGCACCTCCGCCAATCGCGGGCCCCCAATACGCCCACGAAAATGCGCCGAGCCCTCCCATTGGCCAAGCAACTGCCATTGCCTTACGGATGTTATTATGCAGAACGAGACCAACTGTTCGAAATTCGAAATAAGAATTTTAAACGTTTACCAGCCGGCGTACAATGCAAATTGGTTGCGCGCGTTGTGTCGCGTGGTCTCTTTCTGTTGTGATGGCGTTTGTTTTAGTTTTGTTCCGTTTATAATGGCTCGCGGAATGAAATAAGAATGAGATTGAAACGATGCGTTTGGTATTTTGTGTTACCTTCTATTGTCATTTAAAATTCAATGGGCATTTTGCATTTTTAATTCCAATAATTATAAACTGGGAACCATTTTTATCATAATAAGAGACGAATGTTTACGAATAAAAATACAGATTTCGAGTTTACATATATTGTGGGGAATTATATTTAGTTACACGCTAAATGTTCTATTAAAGCTATCAGTCCTAAAAGTACCTATCTATGTTGATATCATTAAATATATAAGAAGGCAGTTAGCGTAACTATGGATCTAGGAATGACTTCAAAATAGGATATCTAAATTTGAAACTTCATATCGGAATTTATATATATATATATATATTGCAATCTAGAATTTGAAATACCTAATACCCTCGGAGCTAATACCTTTTTTTTGGCATTTATAGGCACACATTTGACCGCCATATCTCCTGATGGTAAGTGATGATGCGGCCTAGAATGTATCATGCCTGCCTAGAAATAGCCTATTCACTCTTGCCTTGAAGACGGCCAGGTTGTAATGATCGGGGAACACATAAGGAGGCAAAGAGTTCTTTTCCTTTGCGGTGCGCATTATGAACGAGGCAACATAGCGCGCTGTGCGGATAAATGGAATGTCAACCACGTAAGGATGGAACGTTCGCCCGCGTCTTGTATCCCGATGGTGAAAAGGGGCTGGAGGAATTAACTCCTGTGATTCCCTCGCACACTCCTATACAAGAGGTAACTCGTAGTGGTAAGGGCACCTTTGCAGACTGTTCGACTTCTCTATGTTTGTATTACTTTTATAAAACTGAATGCAATAAAGTGTTTATCTATTATCCAATGCGAAAAAGTATCTAGAAAAGTGATTTTAGATAGAATTTATTAAAAGAATTGTGGTGATCGTAAATTAAAGCCAGAGACTTTTCTACCAAGATAAACACACAGAACTACCTATAAAAGTGAACAGCCCACCTAACATTTTTGTATGACTGTAAATGAAGCATAGGTAGGTACCTATTTAGGTCTCGGTTATTGCTATTAAGATGGTAAGTAGGTATGTGGGATAGGCCAGACACACCAAAGTGAAATTGGCCACCCATCTTTATAATTTATCTTATTAGATTCTTTGAACTTTACGAACAAAACGATAGGAAGTGTACAGGATTTTTATCATTGCTTACCGTTTATTACATGAGGTAGGTACCTACCTAACAAACTAATGTTTGTCGGGTCTTCTGTAGACACCTACTTAAAAATAATGTGAATCGATCGATTAAGGTTTTGATACAGTGATCGTAGATTATTCAACAATCTGACTTTACCTTCTCTGACTTAGTTGTCTAGGAAAATAAAAGTACACCTATCTAGGTCATAAATCGTCATTAGTACTTGGATCTTATTATCGAAATCTTAACATATTGTTTGATCGAAACTTTATTAACAGACAAATATTTTTATTTACATAGGTACGTAATTAGGTTCAACTATTTTTATTTATATTTATTTTCAATGTACTCTGCTCGTTTATGAATAACAATATCTACATTCAGAATTTGATCATGATTATAGTAGTATGTGTAAAATTTCAAATTAATTTATAAGCTTAAACAGTTTCGTACCCTTTGTATTAAAATTAGACTTTCTCGAGCCAAGGTATCGATTCCACTCTTAAAAATACCGTTGGAATATCTGAATGGTTCAATAAAGAACGTTGACTGGGAACTTCTGAAAATTTTCACATCAATAGATGTCATAATAGCCAGTAAATGGAAGAATAACATTTTGCTTCTGCAAAAGGTTATCGAATGAAATGGAATTGATCAGTTTTTTACTTGCCTTCTAACGGCCAAATACACAATGTGATACTTATAAAAATTTACATATGTCTATCATCCAAGATATGATCCAATAACGTATCAATGCGAAAGAAATGCAAATTCCTAAGTAGTATGAAATCGTCTGAAGTCAAAACTGTCATATGCTTTGTTGAAATTCAAATGAAGCATTTGTCGAAAAATCGATCTGGCCACTAAAATTATTACAGACGATAAAAAAATATGTTTATGAATATGGCACAATAGAGGCGTTCGATAATTGAATTGTAACGTTATTTGAATCGGCGACACGAGGGCAGCGGGTCGCGCCCTAAGGGCGGTGACGCGCCGCTCAACAGAACATCACAATATTCACAATGTGCGGTCTGCAATTCAACATACGCAAATTAACTGCGCGCGCATTCAAATTTTATCGCCAATAAAAAAATCCCATTCAACGATTTGTGACGCGTTGTACATGTGCCTGTATAAAGAAAATTTAAATGTCGATAAATGATTTTTGCATATGACCAGGGAGTTATTTAAATTTTGTAATATGTACAAATGCAGGTAGCATTGTCATTCATTATGCAAGCACGCCGATAGCTGTATAATTTAAATTGGATCGTCAGATTAACAAAGTAACTTACAAACCGTTACAAATTCGGTTACAGATAAAGTGTTATAAATACAATTTGTGATGCACAAATGACTTCCTTTATTAATAAACGATATTAAATGCAAATAGGAACAGATACAAACTTGTCACTATAACCCTGGGCAAAGTGTGTCTAAATCAGGAATTTTATTATTTATTGATTAAAGACATTTGCATAAGATAGTCGCTAGGGCTACTAGGGCTCTAGTGACCTAATTGCGCGGAACTCTTAGGTTCCCTACAGTGGCGTGCAAAGAAATTGTGAGTAGGGTATGCAAATTGAGTGACAGTAATCCCAAAAACAATAAGCAATTTACATTTATGCAAATCGTCTATGGTTTCAAATCTGTAGAGGAAAATGGGCGAATAAGTGGGAATCTTTTAATATGTTGGCGATTTTCCGAGCTTTCTGGACGCACCGGGTATGCACTGCTTAATTGCATATATGGAATGCAGGCCACTGGTTCCCTAGGAAGTTCACATATTCTTCTTTTTTGTTTCGTTCGTTTGTTCGCATATTCTTTTTTTTTTGGTTCCTTAGTCTTGCCTTACAAACAACTTACTGGCAGAAAGCCAACACATGCATGGCTTGCCATTTGGATCGAGCATTTCAGCTTGTAAGTTTTGGTCCATCAAGCCGGGTCAAACTTTCCACTCAAATATAAAGATAGAACCGATGGCCGATGTGGTGTAAAGATTCTCCAGCAGTATTCACATAACGTAAAATGATGCCTAGACCGATTCCTAATTAGTTGACCTGATTAAAGTGGCGGGTACAATGAATGTAGACTCGTAAGTACCTATCAGTTTGCGTGAGAGTCATTAGGGCAGATCTTTGATCAGCTGTGGACATATCAGGCTCTTATGATGATTATGAATCTGGACACAGAGCGTGGTCTTATATTTGGCTGGATGCACTGCCGTACATGTGAGTTGGGTTTCAAAAGTATGCATGGATTCGTTACATACATCGCAAAAAGATTTATATTAATTTCTAAAAACTAACCCATAATTCATACATTAGTACGTACAATTTAAATTGGTCATTATTATAAATGGTTTAATGCGATAATAACATTGGTCTCGATTGTTCACATATGCAGCTCTATGCATTGTAATATATGTTAATATGATTGACATTCGAAACGGATTCCATTTTCGAATTTGTTTCGCATTGTGCCCAGTTTTGTACGGGCGTGCAAATCCGTTAGCGATATTTTCATGCAAATTCGATTTTGCATCGATATGAAATCGATACAATTTAGCAATGGTTCTTTATTGCATGAAAGGGCGTGAACGAACAGCATTGACGTTGATCGTTATTTTTTTGAAAAAAGAAAATGTAAATTTTTGCTCCTTGTTAGATTTTGGTGTCAATGATTTCTTTATGTTAAAGTGTTCAGTTAAAATGGCATTATTGTAGATGATTTTAGATATACTGCCCCTGACTTTGGGATATGTACCTACATGAATACATTTGCATAAGTCGATAGTTGGTGTCTGCCTACTGACTCTTTATAACGGTTATTGTAATGGGTACCTAACTGGATGGGGACCTAACTAAATGGATATTTTAGGGTTTGAATTATTCGAAGGGGTCGAAAAGTATTCTGCATCATCATCAGACTTTTAAGACCCACTGTAGAGAACAAGTCTTCCAACACAACATAGCCTTGGGTAGAGGGATGAGCGGATTGGTGGGTCTAACTACTAAGAGTCCCGCTCACAAAACGAAATGTGTGTGTGTCACGTTTCGGCCATTAGTTTGTATGGAAAATAATAAATATTAAGACATGAGACGCATCTGTCAATAGAGTCGAGAAAAAAATACTGAAAAAAAGCATGGCTTGAAGTATAAAAAAAGAGAAATCAAAAAAAGTTCAAATGTGTTTTCGAATTTTCGAAATTATATAAACATTATCAGATGCTCTTACGGTGAAGGAAAACATCGTGAGGAATCCTGCGCACGCCTGCGAACATATTCAAGGGTTGTGCGTGAAGTTGTCCAACCCGCAGTGGGCCCGCGTGGATGACTAAGGTCTAATCACCCTATACTGGAAGGCTTCTGGCCCTCGGTGGGGACGTGATGATGATGATCAGTTAGTACCTACAGAACTACTTCAATACGTTTTGTAACAAAGTGCTAACAAGTTAATGCCACAGAATCACCGACAATGTCATAGCGGACAACTGTATTGTCATATAAACCAACAAAACTCATTATTTGCTTTTCTCACAAATAAGCAAGCGATAGTGGAGGGCCACTTATCGATTGTTTGATTATATCGATGCTTGGCTGTGGCGTCGAGTGGGCGTGCGATTGATAGCTAAATCGGCTTGCTGGGGTGGATTTGGCCGCTTGAATTTGGGTTTTGGACGTTATACAAAAAGATGGGAATAACTGACAATTTGATTGTTCTGTAACCAATTCGTTATACTTACTGTTGGTTTCTTAACGACTGTTTTGGAGATCAATTAAATTTGAATAAAGATATTTTGAGTTTGAGTAAGAAATGAGGTGATTGCATATTGATTATTATTAAGTCTTAATTTGTGATAGTACATCAAAGACATATCACGCTTTTCATTCTTAGTTTTACAATAAACTAGATGCACAAACTCACTCAAAAAGTGTCCGCGACAAAAGTCTGCCCATCGCGTCAGTTGGGCAGAATTTTTATTCATAATCACGCGCTCGCTATTTTCGCTACATATCATGGTAACATAGTAGTTTGTTTGTATTTTTGATTTTGTACTCTTTCTATGACGCGTTAAGGTCAAAATTAAAATGAATAAATTTTGAAATTTTTTTAGCGTCGTTATATCTAACAATAACTTAACCTATACGTCATAGGGCTCAGACATATTTTGGTTGTCATTTCTTCGTGATTGTGGTAGTTTATCTAAGTTGTCATTTGTCGGTAACTCGTACTCAAGTACTCGTATGGTCGTTGCTTAAATGCAGTGGTTTGCCGTAGGCGAACTACGAGTAAATGCTGCCCTGTAGCTGCTTCGTATCCCTGCAACACACATAAAGATATGCAGATTATTTTTCTGGATCCTGTTGTACCTAATTATGTATCCTCATTGGCTGGTTAGTTTTTGATGTTGTTATGTGTGTATGTTAGCACTCTTATTTGACGGGGCGATATCTGGCACTGCGGTGGTACCCACCTGGACAATCCAGTATCTAGTCTACCACCAAGTTGTCTTTGTTAAAAGTGCCTCATTTTTCTTATAAATATTAATACAAGTAGTTTCAGATCCTTATTCCAAGACACTCAAGTCTATCGACTATTATACAAAGTACATCACTAATCAAGCCACAAAGCCTCGACGATCGCTAATTTACTTACACAACACTGTGACAGACAAAGGCGGTGCTATGGCGGTTTTTGCGTCACTCATTCACATACCAAATCACCATTGTTACCCCCTACCTTTGGTTGTCGATCGAGCGAGAGATTCGCTGTAATCTCGGTTGATCATTTACGTGGTCGATTATGGGGTTTCGCTTAAAAAATGGGTTGGTGCAAATTATAAGCGCAGCGTTTAGCGTTTTGCGATACCTTTATATTTTCTTTCGATCGTTTGGTTTATTTTAATATATAAACACGAGATGGTGCATTAAAGGTTTATTAGTATCATGCAATAATCTAACCATCTCAAGGTAAGGTAGTTCATTTTAATTTAAATCTTACCCGAACAGATTTCTAAATTTGGACTGTCTACTATTGGAAATTATTTTAGGAAAATGGTCTTTAGAATAGCGATTTTCCTAATTATGAAATTTGTCTGGATCTGATCATATATTTATTACACTTGGACCACATCCTCTGGTTTAGTAAAAACCTAAAGAACTCAATCCACTGTTAAACACGAATGGAATGGAAACATGATACTTGTGTACCAAGATTTAGGATACAAATTGCCTCAACCCATTTTATGCAGTACCAAAGTTTGCATCACGCTATTTGCTTAGGTGCAATGATCTTATCTGGTATTTGCGTTTTAAATACGTTCAGGGACCATTATTTATGTTTAATCCAGTGTAAATTCGTCTCGCTGAAACCTGTTAAATGTTGGTACATTACACGGGCAATGAATTCGTCTTTTTTAATTGTAACTGACATGATTCTGTGACGAAGTAGGCATGTGAATTTTTAATTGAATCAAAAGGTTATAAAAGTGTGGTTATATTGGGTCCGTATAAGAAGTATTTAAAGGATTTGAACTCACTGTAATCTTAATATTGGACTAAGTAGGTATCTATATTTGGTGATCATTAATATAATATGCGTCAGTAGCTCAGCTTTCCGATTGAGAGGGTGCAGGTTCAAATCCCGCCACGTACCAGTGTGACTTCGAATCGTTTAAACTTTTTTATCTTTAAGTGTTATGTATGATAAGTTTCTACTAATGTTATATGTAACATTGATTAGGTTTAAGTTGTCTATGTGGCCAAGGCTGTGTACGCTTATTATTGGCATTCACACAAACCATTGTATACAAAATTTCATAGACTTGTATCTTTTGTATGCAATATAGTTGGTGTTCCTTAATAAATAAATAATTGTTCACATTTATACATACTAACTTTCAGAATCAAATGAAAAGGTTTGCTTTGTATGGACACCATCAGTGCTCACCAAGCATCTGCTTCTTTCGAAGAAGTAGCAACGAACAGACGGACATGCGACCATCAATAACTATTCCCATCACATTTAACACGCATTTCACATCTGGCAGTTCATACAAACCGTCATAATGAGAAGTAAATCCCTTACCACTATCCGACAATACTTAACACGCGACTTATTAAAAACCCTTTACCCAAGAACGAGATAGAAAATTATACCTTAATAACAGTGGGTAAAGTAAAAAATCAAACACCCATATAATCCATAACCAATGTCCATTATAAGGCACTTCATTAAAGAAATGAAAGCCACGTAATTCCTTCCTCTTGACTCGACAAATATTGTATCACTTACAAAGGTCCAATTTTATTGAATGCTGTAAAGTAGCCTTTATTAAAAAGGATTAAGAGTTCCCACAATTGTTAGGATTACCGGTTAGCACCGGATATTGAAAAAAAAGATATTAAGGTCGCATTAAGAGATAACTATCTAATACAGAATGCAGATTTGCGATTGCATTCATTTGACATAAAGCCGTCCATTTCCACGTTTGCAATTGTGCACTGTATTGTAAAGGAATAGAACTCACATTAATGTTTTTTTTCAGTAGCAATTTTATTTGTTCCTGGCTTCATGTGTCTGGATTGACACAATCGTTTGGAAGTTGATTGTGTCTTAAATTATTCGGAATAAAGGTCATTTTACAAAATTATCGTTACTTGTTTTGACAGGACAACCGATGTCCGATCAGCGTTTCTGTTTCCCACAGTATTTGGTTCGTAACGGCTTCTTAACTGATGCACTTTGTGTCCTTTTAAGAAACATTTTAAGTAGTCACCTAGGTTGGTACCTACTTATTTATGTTTATAGAAATGTATCTCGTAAAACAACAGATACCTATGAGTAGAATATGTAAAGTTAGGTATGTTGATTCTTTGTTTATTTTTTAACTTGTAACAGAAGTGAACAATAAATTTGGGTAGTTGAAAGTGCTGAGTTACAAATATTTCTTTATAATATATTACTTTGAGCGTCGGTGGCTCAATGGTGTGGACTGTCGCCTTCCTACCAGGAGGGCTGAGGTTCAAATCCCGACACGTACCAATGTGTTTTCGAATTTTCGAAAATATATGTACGTTATCCGACGCTCTTACGGTGAAGAAAAACATCGTGAGGAAACCTTCATGCACGCCTGCGAAGATATTCTAAGGTTATGTGTGAAGTCGTCCAATCCGCACTGGGCCCGCGTGGACGACTAAGGCCTAATCACCCTATACGGGTAGGCTCGTGCCCCTCGGTGGGGACGTTTAATGAGCTGATGATGATGAATATATTACTATTTGTCATGAGCGTCGCTGGATAACTAGCGTCGGTGTGGGTTGTTGCTTTCCGATCTTGAGTTGCAGGTTCAAGCCCCGCCACATACCAATGTGTTTGTCGATTTTCGAAATTATATGTACGTGTATCCGACGCTCTCACGGTAAACGTAAATCGTGCGGAAACCTGCGCACATCTGCGAAGAGATTCAAAGGTACGCGATGTCGGCCAATCCGCACTGCGCCCACGTGGGCGACTAAGGCCTATAAACACTACGTTTCGTGCCCCTCATAATGAAAAGATAAGGATGCGAATCTCGACTGAACACCGCATAAGTAGTGAAGCAATTTACTTTCATTATTTTTACCAGTTAGCTTAGGACATTGTAGCTGTTTTATATATGGAAAGCGGAGGACCGGGATATCAGCAGTGGACTGCGATAGGTTCAATAGATGGATAGAGGGAACGCTTCACGGTTGTGCGTGTCCACAGACATCCGAATATACAATTAGACTGGACAAGCCGCCAAGTTTATAGGCAGTCCCAGTGTCGCAATTTCTTTTCGGTTCTTACCTGTGAAAAGTTATTATATTTCTTGGTAAATTTACTGAGTCATTGCGATGATGATATGTTACAATTGCACAGGATGGCATTTTCGGAAAAAACGGTAATTTCTTCTAATATTCGTGCGTCTTGACTCGTCTCACAGAGCGTAAACTAGCAGCCAGTGTATGCTCGTTGAGCTTACATTTGTCGCACTTAAAATGCGGCTTGTCCCATCTCCTTTATTGGGAAATCTGTGTGCGTGTCATCCTTGCGCAGGGGGCATGCTAATCTCTCTGTATGGTTCCAATTTTAGTATATGTACTGCCGAAGCAAGTACTACACTGTAGGTTTACATCAGCTGTTTTTTTTGTTATAAGCGAACGGGACGGCCAGCTCACCTGGTCTTCATTTATACGATGATAGAAGATTGAAGGAAATAACAGTAGGCAGTCATTATTTTCATTTAACACTGCCCTGCACCCATCACCCGAGATGACAGAGGTTACGTTAGGTTAGGCCAGACGCGACGAGCTAAAAGCCCAACCACGTTCAGCCATCAGCTATAATTATGTTAATGGTGTGCTCTCAAGCCCGCAATGTGCGAGGATTTTCACAAACAAAATTGGATACATCGGCCACATGCGAGCGCATCAACGGAAAAACAGGAGTTAGAGACAGTCGCTGTTGCCGAAATTGGTCGCGAGAGCGTCGGTGGCTCAATGGTGTGGACTGTCGCTTCCACCGGGAGGGCTGAGGTTCAAATCCCGACACGTACCGATGTGTTTGCGAATTTTCGAAAAATATATGTACGTTATCCGACGCTCTTACGGTGAAGGAAAACATCGTGAGGAAACCTTCATGCACGCCTGCGAAGAGATTCGAAGGTTGTTTATGAAGTCGTCCAATCCGCACTGGGCCCGCGTGGACGACTAAGGTCTTATCACGCTATACGGGTAGGCCCGTGCCCCTCGGTGGGGACGTTTAATGAGCTGATGATGATGATGATGATGACATCATCATCATGCCCTGCAATCAATAATTTCATTGCCTGCAATGGAACATTACCTATAAACTGGTTGATACAGTCTACCAGTCTATAGGTAATGTTCAATGTATAAACAAACACGACGACTGCAAAAACTCCTACTAATGGTTTTTGAACACTTCCACCTTGTGCATAGTTAAAAAAAGTCCAAACCTGGATAAGCCACTTAAAGGCGGCTATTAAACCACTCGACTAATGTAAGTAACCGGCCGATTACCCGACAAACCTCAAAGCGCAACAAAAACTACCGAATGTTCAAAAAACCTATGCATTTATTCATATTTGTCATTAACATGGACACTTTTGGTTATTTACAATAGATTCTAAACCTTAAACTTTGCTGCACTGGTTTCTAATTTAAATGGTGATCTTCAGTCACTTTGAAATATGCCTATTAAGCAATTGTCGTATGTAAACTCGGGTGTATAAGGATCAATTTTAAATGCAAACTAGGGGAGGCTTGAAAAGATTTTCAAACTAGGCTTACGCCCGAAATGTCATTGTATGCACTGATTAGTATTGCACCGTGAACGGAAACGTAAAAATGGTTTAGTTGACTGGAATCGACACAATGGTGTTAAGTCCGGACGTGTGCATCTCATTCATAAGTGTGCGTGGGATTGGTGGTTGTCGGATCCCTTGATGTGGGTTGTTCGGAAGTCGAGTGGCTGAGTAATGTACCGTTATAGGGTTGGACTAAATTTGGTCTACCTGGTCTAATGGAGTGGTGTCTTATATTGTGTAGCTCTGATTACCTATTTTATTTATTTATTCGTACGTAACGGAAAACGAAGCGAAGGCCGACCCAACCAGATGAACGGATGACCTGGTTAAGGTGGCGGGTAGCAGATGGATGTCAACTGACGGAAATCATTAGGGAAGGCCTTCGTTCAGCAGTGGACATTTTAGGCTGTAATGATGGTGATTCGTACAAAGCGTGACAATACTGACAATTTAATTAAACAGAAACGAAGCGATAAAGAAGCTCTTCAAGAAGATTTTTCCCAGCAGGTCTTAGTGATCGGAAAACAAACGATAAGAGATAGAGATCTCTAGATGCCAACTACCATATACATACATTAATAACAAAAGCAATGTGTAGACAAGACGTATAGTCCACCACGCGGGCCAAATCTCGATTAGTTCTTTTTTACACTCGTAAGTAAAATGTTACCGGCCAAACTCGATTTCAAACGAAAAATATCAAAATATACAGTCAATTATTACCTATAAACTCTCCATCATATTTCGACTTTCTTATAGCTGTGTTTTAGGTCCTCTGATTGAGACAAGCACTAAAATAATAAAGGGTGCTATGACTGCTCATTCCTCATATTTATAATATTGTTTATTCATCTTCCTCTTCTACATCTTACAGACAGAGCTCACGTGTCGGCGTTTCCAAACCATCTTACAGCTAATATAATTTTATGTAGGTTATAACATATTGGCAGGCAAGACCGAAGGATTGATGTGCGAAGTAAGGAATAATCTTTCAGCCTTTACCAGAACACATACGTAAGTGGTCTGGCCATAAGTCCGAGCGTCCTACGCTACGCTTGCTACATTACGCAGTCTCTTTACAACTCGCCTGCTCCAATGGCCATAGGTTGTACGTTGTTATGAATGTACAGGACGGCCAGGACACTCACCTAATGGTAAGTGATACGCCTGACCATGACAGAGCGGCATTGCAGGTGATCAACAACTGATAGACAGTTATTATTCTCCATCAATGCCGCACTGCGCACGACACCAGAGACAACAGACTCTTCATCATCATCAGCTGATTATACGTCCCCACCGAGGGGCACGAGCCTACCCGTATAGGGTGATTAGGCCTTGTCGTCCACGCGGGTCCAGTGTGGATTGGACGACTTCACGCACAACCTTTGAATCTCTTCGCAGGCGTACACAGGTTTCCTCACGATGTTTTCCTTCACCGTAAGAGCGTCGGATAACGTTCATATATTTTCGAAAATTCGAAAACACATTGGTACGTGTCGGGATTTGAACCTCAGCCCTCCCAGTAGGAAAGCGACAGTCCACACCATTGAGCCACCGACGCTCCAACAGACTCTTAGACCCGGTTATTTCACTAGCTAGATAAACATATGATTTACTATCACGTAATTTGACTCACTTTGTTATTTCCAGTATTGTAATTCGGTCTTCCGCGACAATTGTCTCGATCGAACCAACAAAAAAAAAACGGAATCACGAATCCCATTGTCACACGCATCCAGCATCTTGACAGCCGTAAACAAAAAAAAAATCTACGCAAAATCGTTCAGTCGTTCCGAATTGCGGCTCTTGTCTTTTTCTATTATTGATCCGTACCCCAAGCCGATATTATAAAAAACCCTTTTAAATACAATCGAATGATATTTATTGCGTTTTTTTGCTATTGCGCCAATTCTACACCGTGTAATGCTCTAGATATCCCGACAATGGTTGAAGGAATAGAAAAAAATGTTATTTTTAGGGTGAGCTATGGGTAACTTGAGGTCATATTGGCTCACACCCCTGTACTTCCTGTCTTTTGATTTGAGGGCTGTCGAAAAGTATTGAAAGCATACTGTGATACTAACGGATCTTCTGCTTAACAAATTTTGCATTTCAGCATAAGATTTCATTAAAAAAATGTAAGGAAGAGCGTATCAAGTATGATCCTATTAAAAATCACATTAAAAATGCACGTTGAACTTGTTGTATTTATTTATAAAGTCACTTTCATTATTTTATTCAGGTACATCCTGAATAAAATAAATTAAATAAATGTATAGTTCTTTCACATAGATATGAAAAGTGGCGCAATATGTTCACTTCATATTGGATTGTATACAAAATTAGGATCAGAAATTAAGATTAAGTTAATTAAGATAAAATTAACTTTCAGCTGATACAGCGAGAACATTGAAAGAAGTCAGCAGTTATAGACGTCGTAGTGCTAAACAAAAATCAATAGAAATTTAATTAACATTTACCGTTATAAACAATGCTCTTAGAGACAAATATGACGTTATTCGCCATTTTGTTCAACCCTATTCGCATGCGTACGCGCACCTTAGGCGAGCGCAATGACAGGTCGAAGGGCACGGGCGGTAAGTTCCGTGAGAACCGGCCCAGCTGACGGCCGATGACAGAGCAATTGTACCAGGAATAATACCCGAAGAGTTGTCGATACGAGGTGACGCGATGGAAATAATATGTAAAAAACAATGTTCTATGGTACAGTCGCATAACGTTTGCAAGGGCCTCACAGTCTCTTTATGCTATAAGTAAATAAAATAAATTCGCAAAGGAATGGAACTCTTTGCCTCCTTATGTGTTCCCCGATCATTACAACCTGGCCGTCTTTAAGGCAAGAATGAATAGACTGTTTCTAGGCAGGCATGGTCCATCCTCGGCCGCATCATCACTTACCATCACGTGAGATGGCGGTCCAATGTCTGCCTATAGAGGATAAAAAAAAATCACTGACACACACAGCGCAATGTAGCCACTAACTAAGCAAGCCTATTCTAAGGATCTAAAATAATAATACCTACTTATATACCTTTTTTTGTAAATACATAGATGTTATATTCACCAGGTGAATAATTGTTTGGTGGTGTCATAATTTATGCCGTAGAACCTGACTAATGAGGCGGCTGAATGAGGAAAGCGGATCACCGGGATATCTGGCGCAAAATGTGAAAGACCTATGTCCATCAGTAGACTGCAAGACGTTGAAATGAGAGACCAATCAATTGTCGTTTTGACCACAGGTGTTAGGGGTAACCCTTTTATGTGTGAATTAAGTCAATCTTTCTTCTAACTTGTAAAGACCGGTGTTCATTAGGTAAAGTCTAGAAATCTAAACATTAAAGATGTTGGAGTCTTGAGATAACTATTAGACGACCTTTCATTAACCAATTGATTTATCTATTGTGTCTGGAATCCTGACTGTTCAGGGTTGGTACCATTCGTTTTTCATTTAAAATACTTAATATTCCTACTTCTATCTAACTTAGAGACATGTTTGGGGGTTCTCATTTGGTGTGAAACACGTTTTGTCTCTCTTGTTAAGTAAAAGCAATGATGTAAAAAGTATGGATTTGTGATATGCTCACAAAACAATCGAAAAAAGTGTTCC
The DNA here is from genome assembly GCA_019425675.1 of Leucinodes orbonalis. Taxonomy (NCBI): domain Eukaryota; kingdom Metazoa; phylum Arthropoda; class Insecta; order Lepidoptera; family Crambidae; genus Leucinodes; species Leucinodes orbonalis. The sequence goes on along the minus strand of PQWD01012737.1, from coordinate 12,674 downwards.
GAATGCAGTGACAGCACATACACATATTTCGAATTTCGAACACATTTACCTAAACAAAAGAGTACAAACTGTACTCTCTTCGGCGGTTCGTTTTTGAGGCACGGATGGCGTATCTGCCTTTATATATACAGAATATCATTGAGTAAAAGTCGATTCGATCTTAAATTCGTGTTGATGACATATTACGAATACATGTTATTAGCAATCATTATTCATTGGTTCCATGAGTGTTACTAGCACCTAAGTATGGTAATCTGGCTTTCGAGTTAATTATCACATTGATTTACCGGTTTCTTGGACGTTGTAATTCATTTTAATAGGTATGTGATTTATATTATTTAGTGATAGTCGTTTCATTTTTTGGTGTTAGTGAATGTTTTTCGTGTGTTTTTTTGTACGGACCATGATAGATGCAGTGTCAGGAGAAATTAATGTACGAGTAGTCATCATTCTCGTTAACACTGACCTACGCCCGCCACCTGAGATGACGTTAAGGTCTCTTGTACCCGGTAATTTTACTAGCTACAGTTCCCTCATCCCGAAACACAGAAGTGCAAAACATTGAATAATATACCGCATTTTATCAACGTGTCCTTTTTGTGTGATATTGATCGTTTTCATTTTATGCATTCTTGGTATGACTGATAAGATAATAATATCTTATCACATCAATGAATTATAATAATTTGACATACAATAGCAACGACATTTTATATGGACCTTAGAACCCAGAGCCAAAAGAAAATTTATATTTTCAAGTGCTGAGTTCACTTAGAGGTATTTTAATAATTAATGTCTTCTTAACCTTTGAATTACCCGATAAAACCAAAAAAATGTGTTCTGATTAAGTTGCTAATTAATCATGGAGAAATTCATTAGATCCAGTAGTTTCTGTCTTTCTCTTCTGGAACATTATTGCGAGAGAAATGGGCAAGATTTTTTTACGTTGTCTCTTTTAGACACTGCTTTTTACCTTAAAGCAAAGTACTAACTGTATTAAATGGCGTACTAGAAGCGTTATTCTTTGACGTTTAAATATGATTTATTCTATAATCATAAATGTTAATAGCAGCTTGCTACCAGATCGAATCCTTTGTTAATATTTATTAATCTGTTAGAATCATATAGTTACATAAATAGGTCTTTAGTAAAACGATTTTTAAGCGGCCTTGGCAAATATTTAATTTGTCATTTACAGCTTTATCTAAGCGATACAATAAAACATTATTCAATACATTATCTAACAAAAGACATCCAAAGAAGTGTTTCTGTATAATTTTGCGATAAAAGTCAATAGTGCAAATTCGTTGACAGCTTTATTAGTAGAGGGTTATTTTATGTCTCTTTCATACTGTTGGTTGTAAACAGAGATGGGAAATGATAGGGTTGCCATAATACTTGGTAGATTTGTCCCGAAATACATTAGGGTAAAGTAGGCGTTGTTGATGTCAAATTTAATAAATAGCCTGGAAGATATAGCTCAGTTATTGTGCTTTAGTTCGATAATATTTCTTTTCTGATGTTTACTTTGCAATGCGTTAAGCGACATAATGATATTATATTGAAAAAGTTGTGTTGAAGATGTTGCGATTGTTGTAATGTTTTTGACGAAAACGAAATAGTTAAATGATGCAGGTAAGGTATATGTGTATTTACATACAAATATTTGGTGCGTCAGTGGCTCATGGTGTGGACTGTTGTCCTCCTACCGGGAGTGCTGAGGTTCAAATCCCGCCACGTACCAATGTGTTTTCGAATTTTCGAAATTATATGTACGTTATCCGACGCTCTTACGGTGAAGGAAAACATCGTGAGGAAACCTTCATGCACGCCTGCGAAGAGATTCAAAGGTCGTGTGTGAAGTCGTCCAATCCGCACTGGGCCCGTGGATGACTAAGGCCTAATCACCCTATACCTACGGGTAGGCTCGTGCCCCTCGGTTGGGACGTTTAATGAGCTGATGATGACGATATTGAATATTAGCTGCTGGTTACGCAATCTTTGCAGTAATCACGTGTTGTCCTATAAATATTCACATTTATATGTTTTCATGCATAAAGGGAACTATTACCCTATAATTAAATTTTTTTCCCACCAAATTTTATATCTTAACACAAGGACAATCTACTTAAACACTGTAGAGCTGATAGCTGGTGTTTATTTTGCAATGGGTAACTAAATGAGACACGTATTGAGTGCGTACTTCATGTAATGTTAATCTTTTAATCTAATAACTTACAGCTACTTAAATACTAACTTAATACATATGTGTGAAGGAGGCCGTCTATACACACTACAATTTTATTTATTTAATTATAGGTATGCCAACAGTACCTACATATACTTAACTAGAAAAATCACAAATATTTTAATTAATATTCTAGTACATGCACCAATAACAGGCTTACATAGCTTCTTTAGTAACAAAGAGCAACAAGACGATCACAAGAAGTATTTAATATTACTTACAATATAAAACTATTAAAATTAAACATAAAAAATAATAATTAATATCCTTGCTTACTATATGGTAGACTCGTTCAAGACTTCTGTGAGAAAAATAGAAGTTTTAAAATATATTCGCATTAGAATATCTGACCTCTAAAGCAGCAGATTGGACAGTTATTTATTCGAAACACCTTAGTTACTTAAGGCCCAAATTTGAGTCAATGACAGGATAACGCAAATTATTTTAATTATTTCGACATCTACGCTCGTTGATTTATTTGAAAGAAAGAAAGGAAGAAAAAACATTTATTGACCGTACACAAGAATACGCACAAATACATAACATTAATTAAAATTGCACGATAACACAAATGAATAAAAACAGAAAACGTTATGAGTAATATAAAAATAACACAAATAAGAAAAACATATACGGCCAAAAGGTCCTGCCTCAGTATTAGCTGCTGTGACGCTATACGCCGCACCAGCACTGTTATTCTGGCAGAACCTCTTGAGAGGACGATATTTCTTTGTAAAATAAGCGGTAGAGTGCATACACACAAACAAAATAAAACTTTATTCAAATTAATTTGTAACAGATACTATTGAATCGTCGTTATTATCGTTATATTTTTTTTACGACCATATAATGCATAGCTACATGAAATGCATGTCATCTATAACTACGACATGTCCTCCTTCGCCGGTTCGTTCGGTTTAAAGAGAGCCCTTTCTCTTGATATGCAACGGCATGGCTTTGCCCTCAGCATTGCAGTCCATGAGCGGCGGTTACCGTTTTCCATCAGATTGGCCGACTGTTCATCTGCCTATAAAAACAAAAAAAAATCACCACGGGCCCAGACTGGGTTGTTTTAACAACTAACATCCTACGTCTCCTCCGAAGCTCGTCGCTTTTCGTACAATTAGGTGATTGAGCCTGCAAAAATCGCACAAAGTGATTTTCACTACGCCATGTTCCCGTGAGTTTCTAATAGGTACTTACACGACCCCCGGTTAGGCAGTCGCACTTGGGATGAGTAAACTTTACGCAAAGTATGCCAATAATCTGTTTTTATAATTTCTTATTGGAGCCGTCTTATAAGAGCTGAAAGTATTATTTTAACTATTTAACAATATTTAAGGAGGCTTTTTTGATGCCTTTTGGAAATGGGATGCGAACCATGGACTTTCAACACCAGCTTTATTTTATGATCACCCTTGCTATGAGAATTCAATAAGACAAAAGTCTTTTAGTTTGTCGTCATTTCACGTGTTGTTTTGTGTTGTGCTGTAACTAAGTGTAGTTACAGTAGTTTGTAAACACACACAAATAGTATTTGTGTGTGTTTACAAAAAAGTATATAAGTATGTTTATTCGTTGTTTAGTGCCCAAAGTACAGGCTTCACGCTTAATTTGGAGCTAGATGGCGCTGTAAATGTCAGTGGATATTAATTATTATTGTTATAATTTTCTGATGGACAGCAATCTCATCATCATCAGCTCATTAAACGTCCCCACCGAGGGGCACGAGCCTACCCGTATAGGGTGATTAGGCCTTAGTCGTCCACGCGGGCCCAGTGCGGATTGGACGACTTCACACACAACCTTCGAATCTCTTCGCAGGCGTGCATGAAGGTTTCCTCACGATGTTTTCCTTCACCGTAAGAGCGTCGGATAACGTACATATATTTTTCGAAAATTCGAAAATACATTGGTACGTGTCGGGATTTGAACCTCAGCCCTCCGGTAGGAAGGCGACAGTCCACACCACTGAGCCACCGACGGACAGCAATCTATACCGTTCTTATTTTACCAGCGATGTCGATAACTTGAGTTTTCAACAAACAACTATCCAATTGTCAAGCATTCGTTATGTTAAAATAGCAGTGTTCCTTTGAGCTCGTTAATGATATTTTCGGGTAATCATAAACGGCAGATTGTATACGTGTGTCGTAAATAAGGAGGTGCGATGTCGACTGTAAATATTTTTTAAAGAGGAGACCAAGTGGTGAGCGGTGAGCGAGTTAATACTTAAATTTTTAGTTTTATTTTATTACTCGCTGTTCGAGAGCGTTCGAGAGCGTCGGTGGCTCAATTGTGTGGACTGTCGCCTTCCTACCAGGAGGGTTGAGGTTCAAATCCCGACACGTTCCAATGTGATTTCGATTTTTCCAAAATGTATGTACGTTATCCGACGCTCTTACGGTGAAGGAAAACATCGTGAGGAAACCATGAAGGTTGCACGCCTGCGAAGAGATTCGGAGGTTGTGTGTGAAGTCGTCCAATCCGCACTGCACTAAGGCCTCATCACCCTATACGGGTAGGCTCGTGCCCCTCGGTGGGGACGTTTAATGAGCTGATGATGATGACTCGCTGATCCCGCGGGTAACCCGCGTTAAAGGATATTCTCCCACAGAAAATATAATCTAAAAAACTTCGTTAAGTCACGCAACGCGCGCTGCAGCCGGTAAAACATTGCTATTATTTTCTATAATAAAAAGTTGTCTCAATTGCAGTCTGCTTAGTGCAGAGTCGCTACGTCTACAAGTGTATATTATTTCTATGGAAATAAAATTATATATAATTAAAGAAGCCTATGTTTTATTTTGCATCAGCTACATGCCAAAAAAGTCTCGTCGAATCCATAGATAGAACGTAGAAAATTAGTAAAGTGGAACAAAGTTGTCGATAATCTGTGACATAAAAAGATAAAACAATTTACAACATCTTGTAACTTGTACTTTAAAAGCAAATGTTGTAAAGCCCTTATTATACGCAGCTTGTCATAAATATGACACAAGACAACGGCTTTTAAATTATACTTACGTCTGTATCATTCGTATTTAACGAGTCTCAGGGATTCCTTTGTAGACTTTGTATTTCTTCGAATTCAAATATGTAGAGTCTAGGGTACTTGTCGTAATAACTTCATTTATTATAACAATACATTATATTAACTACTTCATTTTATTATAAGTAAATATATTGTGAGATTTTGAAAAAATATTTCATTCTTACATAAGTATAACATTTAAGAAATTTGTAAGTATTTAAGAGCTGAATCAAATATTTATAAAATCGGTTTATTACCTACTTCCAAATATAACAATTGTGTTTACAGATTGCTACTCTTACCTGCAACATATGTACTGTTTGTGTTACTGTTAATACACCATTTACCATCGTGTTTCGACCTTTTCATTCCCCACCCTGAAGAATACTACACTATTATTAAATTATTTATTTGATGTGTATAGGACACCTCAGCAAACATTTTCTTACTTAGATCAATGAAAGAGACTACATTATCATTATCATCATTATAAGTCCCCACCGAGGGCACGAGCCTACCCGTAAAACCTTAGTCGTCTATGCGAGCCCATTTGAATTTCTTCGTAGGCGTGCTCAGGTTCCTCACGATGAATTCATTTACCGTAAGAGCGTCGGAACGAACATATAATTTCGAAATTCTACTAAATTCTGTCTTCTTTTGACTGAAAATATCCAACATATAAGAAGATAAAAACTTTCGCAAATATTTTATTAAGAACATTAAAAAAAACAATCGTAAACATTTAATGAAGACATTCGTAAAGAGTCCAATGTAGTCAAATAGACATGTTCAAACGCCATAGACAAACCAGGGGTGACTGCTATGACTGGCAGAACGTCCCCAACCCGTACCGGACAACCGGACGGTCCCCACCTGCTAATCGCCGTTAAGCTCCCTCACCGCAGTTCCCATAAAATAAGATTTAAGACGCAACCCATAAATATAAAGCGTTGTAAGGCGTCCTTATTATTATCGTGTCACTTTGTGCTGCAATTTAATTAGGCACGGTTTATGTACCCGCCTTTCTGGTATTGTCCGGTAATGCCGTGGCACAATGGTTGTAAGTCATTGTGACGGCTTTGACGACTTTTCGTTTTATTTCCGAATTTAAACATGGTACGTGTCTATGGATTGTCCTTATTGCTTGTAAATTTGTTTTTATTTTTACGTTCTAAATTCAAATATTTAAAGCTATTTGCGAAATATTTTTTAAATTATAAATTTATTGGAGTTCGCTCACCTTTTGGTATCTAAGTGATTCCTGACACTGACCGAGCGGTATTGAAGGGAACCAAAAACTGATAGATAGTTATTAATTTCAGTCAACGCCGAACTGCGTCTGTTACTTACCCGAGACGTAAACGTTAGACACATAAATCCGGTAATTTTACCAAGCTACAGTGCCTCCATCCCGAAACACAACAGTGCATAACACTACTCTTTCATCTGACAATGCGGTAGTACTTATTTAGACGACTCCTCACAGTATTATAATATATACATTATGTGAAATCACAGTACTCTGTATTTTACTGTCTTTCACCTGGAGTAACTGTTTCAAAGTTTTCTATGCTCGCTGAAAAAGTATGATTTGAATTCAATACGATATCATAATATTATACATATCTTTAACAGTCATATTAGTGTCATTCTTAATGAAAAAACTGCATATTTGTTTAATTAGCACCCATTAAATAATATATAGAACCTTATTTATCACTATACATGGTGAATCATACCCTTAAGTACCTTTTAGATTGCGCCCATTTTTCCTCATACAAGTGACCAAAATTCCAAAGAAAATAAACAAGATCCTGGCCATATGTAGCCGAATGGAGGACACAATACAAAAATTGTAAAGTCACCACGCACGTTTCCCACGTCGCGTCGGGAGCCGGGGAAATAAAAATGCCTCTGACACTCTGTGCATTAATAAAACCCTTAATAAAAACGGGTCTGATCACTTTGCGATGCGCGGGCGCTGGTGTGGGCGTAGTATTTGGGGAAAATTAAGATAAAACAATCAGGGTTTATGTTCGTCTTTGTCAAAGCTTTTATGAATATGTTTGAACACAATCTTTAATAGTTCTGTTGTTTATTTTAGTTGTGTTTATTGCACAAAAATTTCAAAGCTTTAGCATACAGTGATTTAAAATCAGCGTATTAATAAATCTTGTATTTGAACGTATAAAATTGCCTATAAGTTAGTATTTATTTTATCTGTGCTATAAACAACCAATATTTTGTTTCGTTTATAAAGTCTATATTTCGTATTAATTTTATCCAGTTTGCTTCTTCAAACTTCATTATAAATAAATGTTCATATAATGTGAATGGTTTATTAACGTTAACAATAGCAATCGCTAACCCCTGAAAAACACTACAAAATATTCAAGAAACTCCAGTATCATCTGCTCACTCCGCATATACTACACAAGTTTAATACTCAATATATTCAAGAAATATCATTCCTCACACTTCGAAAAAAAAGAAAAAAACATTAAAAATATAACCCTCATCGGCGATAACACTCCATAATGATGTGGGTCAGAGCGGGCGGCTAGAACAAACAACACCGTACGCGCCATATTTTTTCACTGTTCCATTCAGAGATTTTTGTTATCTCTTTCTCACACTAGCTTATTGTGTAGGCGTAAGTGAGAGGGGTGAGTCCGGCAGGTAGGTGCCGAGGTGTCTGCCGACCCAGACATAGAGGCACCAGGCTATGGCATTTTGAGTATGGTATGTAAGAATATATTTTTAATTAGTCATGGCCGGGTTGATGGATGGCCTGATAGTGATATAGGGGTCCGATGGATTCCTGAAATACCTAAACGTATTGCTACTGAACGTATTTTTTATGATGAAGAAAAGTTCTGTCATAATATAGAACTAAAATTATGACTTAAAACTAAACTGTATGTATTTCATCCATGCATACAAAGTAGCTTTAAAAAAGTAGTTGACAATTAGATATGTCAAAATTTTGCCTCTGCAAATACTGCTGTGTGTACTTTCAAGAGTAGGTATTAATTATACAAATTTAAACTTTTGAATCGTCAACAGTTGTTATTTTTTAGAATTATAGAATAGACTAGAATAGAATTTATTTATTTGCTCGAATGTAGGTAGTATACATATCTTTTACAATTTCTGGTGTCCTTTACATTCTACCAGTAAATGGCGTGCAAATATTAGTTATTTATAGCTAAAAATAAATAAATAACTAAAAATAAAATATTTTTTTGACTACCACCGGTTTGGAAAAAGTAGGATCTTCGAGAAGAGTTGTCAAGGAACTCGATAGTCATTCTATTAAACTTTATGATGGTTACAAAGTTTTGTCATTAAACTTATACGTAATTAAAAAAATAGTTTCACATACAAGTACGATTTTATACGGAAAGTCATTTACTTGGCTTTCCGCAGTATTTTAGCAGCAGCAGCAACAGCAATCGCTGTTTCTTTCTGGTTTACACAACAGTCCTGCATTACAGTATTTCGGCCAATCAAATTAACATCTTAAAAGCCAAAATTTATCCAAAAACCTTATTATTCCAGTCCTTTATCGAGTCACAAACGTCGATTCGCCAAGCCCTATTGAATAGTAGAGTCAAAGCTAAACGTGCAAGTGGAGGCAAGTGCCTCATAAAAAGCCTTTGATCTCGTGTATGTAAAATGATGGAGTATTTTTGGAACAAACAACCCTCTATGGGCTGGACTGGAGTGTACTTGAGGGCATTTTACGGTGTGCCGAGTAACTTTGGTGTCCAGTTATGATAATGATAAATATCAAAGGCTAATACAGGGAATCGTTTCGTGGCTTAAGAGGTAAAATAGCTCTTAGTGGCCGAATTTAAAATGTTTATGTGTACCAAAATTTGCGGTTCTTGAATGCGCTTGACATTTTAAACAGAATTGGGATATAGATTAAGATCCTAGTACTTTTATAAATTTATATTATGTTACGAAGTGAACAAGCCGGTCAGGACGCTCACCTGATGGTAAGTGATACGCATGACCATGATAGAGCGGCATTGAAGGAGACCAACAACTGTTAAACAGATATTATTCTCCATCAACGCCATACTGCGCGTGTCACCCGAGATGACAGATGTTCGATCTCTTCTACCCGGTAATTTCACTATCTACCGTGCAGTATATAATGTTCTTAGCAATTATTCGAATGACAATTTTCAGATTTATCTTAGAAATCAAAGTACACATATTAAAATTGTTTACATCTACAAGTATTATGGAGGGATAAACGTCAAGGTTACCATTCAGTCATTCTTCCTTAACTGCGCTTATTGGAAAGCCGTCATTCTGGTTCTCCGCTTTAACAATTGCCCACTAAAAATACAATATGCACCTACGTGTCTCGTTAGAACCTGTTCCTTTTACGGCCCGGAGTAGTTCCGTCTCTGTCACAAATGGTACCTCAGAATGCAAAGGGTATATGCGGTGTTTTAGGGTAATTTAAACTTGTTTTCTAATCTTAGCCGCAAGCCGTTTGCTTAGGATCCGTCACGGTCTGTCGCCTTAAAGGAAGGGTGGTAGTAGACAGTGAAATAAATAATACCCCTAACTTTGGAAGCCATTGTTTCTCTTTTATTGCGTTTGGAATAAGAATTACCGCCGGTGAGAGTAGACCGTTGTTGTACCTATTGACCAATTTTACAATGCTAACAGTTCTCATTCATTTTGTTATTGTTAATACATAACATAGTTGACATAGTTCCTAGTTCTATTTCTAATAAATACGTTCCTTATGTTTTATGCCAAGTTTTATTTCTTATTAATATGCTCCTTACCTATTTAAAATATAAATTCTTGTAAAGACACTCATAGTTTCAGAAAGCTATCCCCCGTTTTAAGTCAATAGCATATTTTTAGTCAAAGTGAATGAAAGGTTTTGCTTTACCGTTTGCTCCTAGAATTGCTTTTCTTTGAGCCATAGGTTTGTTAACATGAATGAAGCTTCCCGTAATACTTCTGTGCCGCCATCTCGTTTCATTCACAAATATTTACAAGGGCCATAATACCTTGTGTTTGTTATTCCCTAAATCGCCAGAGTTTTCGCCGCCGTTTTTATTTTCATTCAAGTCTGACCGGTCCTTAAGTAAATCTTTACTCCTGTAATCCCGCTATTGTCCACTAACTGAATGCTCATTCATAAACGGAAACAGTTTTGGACACAAAACTCGAACTTTATCAGTACGATGATCATTTTCTGTTACTAAAATCTCCTTGTTCCTCAATTCTCCTCTCCTCAATGTCAACGATCTTATCGAAACAAATCAGGGATTTAAGTATTTACATAGTCACCATTCGTGCAAGCAATTTATACACAAATCAATTTTTGATTCGTAAACTTTCCGGTTTGGAATTGTTCATCAGTAAACATTGGTAAATACGGGCTTGTGATTGCAATTTGTATTCAAATTTACAATTTTAATAATCGTATTTTCCCATAGCCACTCTCGACTAATCTTTGGACGCGCAGTACCTTCATATTTAATAACAGTCTATTGAATCTTAGACGCACAATGGCCGTCGAGAATGACACTCGACATTATACCTTCACAAAGTTTAATTTAACATCATGAGGCGAGCGTCAATGGTTATAAAACGACTCATTCCGTTCCAAGTCACAATCGCCATTATCAGTCAGAGCATCGTCCAAAGAGTGTTGTGTGAGTTTCATTTGATATTTCCATTAAATTTCAATTTCCAAACTCATCTTGAGTAACAAAGGGCACTCTACAATAGCGTCAGTGGCTGCAAGCTACTTCTGTCTCCGATGTAATGAGACTTAGCTCGATGAAAGCCGCGAATTTCACGCCAGCTTATTCCTAAGTCTTGCCAATACTTCTGGGAACGGACTTTTGTCGAGTCGTTTCATTGACGTTTTTTTCACCACTATTGTGCGGGGCGGAGGCGGTCGATATAAATTTCCTTATACCTTTTTTCGTCTTTCAACAATGAAGTGTCATTGTTCGTGTTTGTATTTTAATATCGTGCCGAACACACGACCAAATCGGAATAGATAAATAATGTTGGATTTTTTTTCTCTTTGTTGTGGATGAATTGTCGGTTCCAGAGAGTCTGGTCGGCCATATTTGGCCAGTTATTAATGGCCGTGGATTTGACCCATTCATGCTATAGACGTTTTAGAATGCATAGTATATTCGACGCTGCATGCTCACAAAGGTACTATTGTAGTTTTTTGTGGTTCATTCAAGGTTTAAGGGAACTTGACTCGCTACAATCGCGCTCTGTTGTCATCTGCTCTTAGACGTCTTAATATTGGTACAATGTTCATTAAACATGGTCATTTTTGGTGGTAAATAGGGCTAAACACAAATTAATAGTACTTATATTTGGAGTAAAGTTATTGAGAACAATGAGGGAGATTGATAATATCAGTAAAATTAAATCTTATTTTAAAAAATATTACAATGTTCCAATTCCTCGACAAAAAATTGGCAAAAAGCTACGATTTTTTCATTTTATTTCTTTTTGTAGGAGTATAATTGTTGTATGCAATCGAAGTTAAAAAATCATTAAATAACGACTTATTCGGAAAGTGTTTAGTTTTGTCACATATATTTTTTGTAAGATTAATTTCATGTTTTTTATTACAGGATAAATTACTTTAATAGCAACTATAATAGTTATGTCTTAATACTACGTAAATTGTGAACACAAAATGATATGTTCATGTTCTTTCAAATCTTATCCGAACTTCATTAAATTCCGTATTAACCAACAATACAATGATATTTTTCTAATAAGATCAGCTACTTGCTAAAAAGCCCAGTCCAAATACATCCAGCCGTTTCAGAGATTACACGGGACAAACAGACAGACAAAAAATTAATAAAAAATATTTTGTCCATGGATGAAGAACAAATATTGTCTTTCAATATTACAAATAGACACTCCAATTTTATTTATATGTCATGCATAATAGAGTCATCATCATCATCAGCTCATTAAACGTCCCCACCGAGGGGCACGAGCCTACCCGTATAGGGTGATTAGGCCTTAGTCGTCCACGCGGGCCCAGTGCGGATTGGACGACTTCACACACAACCTTCGAATCTCTTCGCAGGCGTGCATGAAGGTTTCCTCACGATGTTTTCCTTCACGTTAGAGCGTCGGATACGTACATATATTTTTCGAAAATTCGAAAATACATTGGTACGTGTCGGGATTTGAACCTCAGCCCTCCCGGTAGGAAGGCGACAGTCCACACCATTGAGCCACCGACGCTCACATAATAGAGTATTGTGTTGTTAAACTAACATAGTTAAATATTTTCGTATAATTAATTTATAAATCAATGCAGGGTTTGTAGGTGAATGTATCTTCAGGTGTACAATTACA
>PQWD01012736.1:0-118623 GCA_019425675.1 Leucinodes orbonalis | reverse complement strand
CCGGTCCCGGCGCCGCACTGTATCGATCAAGAGTCTAATATGCGTTAACGGACTATGTGTGTGATACCATCTCTTGGGAGTATTACTTGATTGGATATGGCATATTTTGTTTACGAATTTATGAGATTTGAAACTTTCTTCGATCAATGGTAATCATAAAGTAAAGAACTAAAACTGTAAGAGTGCGGGATAAAAGTGTGTGGGATTGCGTGTGAGTTAAAAGTCTAAAAGATAGTTAAATTGTTTAATTGACACCAAACCATCAAAATTTAAAAGTTGTGTTTGATTGTGCCCGATTGCGATGATTTCTCAAAGGACACTAATATTTTTAAATTATAAAACGAAAGATGCGCTGTCAAAATCTTAGTTACGTGTTTAGGTCCATTGCACCGACCACGCACAATCTTTTATACGTGAAGGGACATACAGAAGGCTTACCTGTGTGAAAGGGACATTCATGACCATGACGTAATTTTGTAGTATGAAAGGAAAACAATAACGAAATATAGTATTTTCCATCAAACCTGCCCTTCACCCGTCATCGTCATTTTAATACTTAGGTGGATACCTAAGTCTACCAACTAATACTTTTTTAGCAAAGAAGAGATGTGATCATTTTAAATTAGTATTCTCATATCAGATTCTACCTGCGCACTTACACCCGCGATCGTGTTATATTCAGTTGAATGTGTGTATCGTTAGGATAAGGGATGACTAATACTTACCGCGTCCATTCAGCTTTTATAACTCTACGTTCGTATCATCAACTTACCATACTAGTTTGACAAATTATACTTTTTGAGACCCCGTTTGCGGTCGCTCTTGGATATCCGAGACTCAAAAATAGGAATTCGGTTTCGTCATGACTGTACACGGGGAATGTCGGGCAAGTTGTTACAATTAATGTGTGAATGAACTGTTACTGATTTCTTAGTTCAGGGGAAATGTTTATTTAATGCTCTCATTGCTTGGTGTTAATGTTTAAAGGGATGTAATTGATGCAATGAATTTAATGGTTCATCATTATTCCCTAGTAAGTCAACTGCTGAATGAAGGTCGATAGTGCAAGGCAAGCAACTTCTTCCTATGTATTGTTGAATGGTAACCAAAAAATATCTCAAATCTCTTTGTGCTACGAAAGAGATGTTAAGCAGTTAGTCCCGGTTATTATCGTAGAACAGCCTGTGCCTTGCTTAATTGATTTAGGTAATCAGAAAATAAATTTGTCTGTTATACACGGCGCAACGTCTTCGGGACTTATTTCGTTAAACAAACTCTATTTACGCCAACGACCACTAGACTACTAGACGCCTAATGTTTGAATTTCTCGGAATAAATAATTCTGTCAATGCCCCGAAGCGGGGGAGAGGAAAATATGCATGCTGATTTGGCGATTCAAATTCCCGCCATTACATGGATGACAACTAGTGATGGGAAGTATAGTAAACATATACCAGTGCTTATTTTATTCGTAAGGATATTATGAAGAAAAAATACATTATGTAATTTATCAATTCAAATTATTTGAAGGAAATTTTATATTTTTTGAAATTATCCTTATAATTGATTCATCATCATTATCAGCTTATTAAACGTCCCCACCAAGGGGCACGAGCCTATACGTAAGGGTGTTTAGGCCTTAGTCGTTCACGCGGGCCTTGTGCGGATTGACCGACTCACGCACCGTAAGAGCGTCGGATAACGTACATATAATTTCGAGAATTCGTAAATATATTGGTACGTGGCGGGATTTGATCCTCAGCCCTCCCGGTAGAAAGGCATCAGTCCACACCATTGAGCCACCGACGCGAATGGATTAATTATGTAATAAATTTATTTTGATTTTGTAGGAGTCTATTAGGCTGTAGTGTCGTTGATTTACGCGATTTAATCCGTGAAATGTGTGTTTCCATAAATTAAAATCAGTCTAGTAATGGTCCAAGTTTCAATAAGTCAAGAAAAGAAAGAAAGAAAAATCTTTATTTGAATAAATATGTTACAGATACTTTTGAATTGTTATTATTATTATATTTTTTATGACTCTACCACCGGTTCGGAATATAGTATGTATCAACTTTCTACGGCGAAATGTAATTGCTAGCTAAAGATATAACTTTAATAAAAGCATGCCAACGGCAAGTTAGTATTCCTATTTTAAATTTAAACCGCGGGAAATGATTCCACAAAAACAGATAAGATGCGAATCTGACTCGAATTCTTGTTGACAATGCGATAAATCACATACAACACTTTCCTTGATTTTGATGATAATGTTCGTACTGCTGCGTGTTACCTGACTGTTGATGATAAAAGTGAGATTAAGCATGAAATCGCTACATTTTAGTGAATTCCGTAGGTATGTATTTTTAACAAAAATTGTTTATCCGAGTTTCTTGCTGTAGTCTTTTCAGTAGACAACAACAGTCCGAACCAGTGGTACAATCAAATTTGACATCCATAAGTGTTCTTTATGGACCTAAATTGAATAAATATATTTTAATTTTGTACATGAGTTATAGTTTTTAAAAAAAGCATAGTTTAGAATTTTAAGTTGTTTATTTTTGTCCTGTTCAAAAAAGAATTACCAGGATATCAGATTTTTGCATTTTGTCTCATTTCTAACAATCATTGCAACTGATTTTAAAATTTCATCGCTTTATTTTTACATCTATATCTTTGAACAAAGTGACTAAATAATACTGGCTTAACGTCACTTGGTTCGTTCTTCGTTATATCATGTATTGACTAAAACATTTGATATAAGCAAGTGATATGACCTCAGCTTCACCAAACTAGTTCAAATAATATTCAAATTTTATTGATCAAGTTGTATTAGGTACCTAGTTTTTGTTAATTTTTATTAATTCATTTGTATGTTAAACTGCAGGATATTTCAATGTATCATGATGTGTACTTACACTATTTATAGATTGCTGTCTAGATTTACTAAAAAAAATGTATCTCTATGATAGTCATTTGTCTGTGTACCAAAGTTAGATCAATAAATAAAAAACATAACCGCCCAGACAAATACCAAGCTGCTCAAGGAAACGTTGCGTCAAATGTCAAACTCGACAATATCAAATCGACTCCCTAGTTATTTAGCTCCACATTCGCTAACACCAAAAAGCCGTAGATGTTTATCTGAGTCACGAGCACCGCATTACCTCACGGATACTGAGTTTGACACGACCGTCTGTATGTCTGATTGATACTGACTCGATTTTAGGCCGTTTGCTCATGTGATGCTTTTTGGAAAATTTCGTTATCAAATCAAATCATTTATTTCAAATATAAAATTCCATATTACATATCCACTTATATTAAACATTAAAAATAAAAAAGTAAAAATATTAAAATTCAATAATAAAATGATAAAAGAAATAAAATAATAACAATGATATGATAAAATAATAATAATAAATTAAAATGATAAAATGAAACAATAAATTAAAATAACAATTCACAAAAATTGTGCACTTGCAGGGTTTATGTGTATACTTAACCCGGCGTCATTGAGGTTGGGTCAAAATGACCCGCTTAGTTTAGAATTTCTAATATTTTTTAAAGTACGCGCGAGACGTTGCTCTTCTGCTCAGTAGCTGTCACCAATACTATGCTCTAAATGTTTTCGAAGAGAAATCAATTCGATAGCAACTGCGCTGCGAGCTATGCGGGTTAAAGTGTCAAAAATAACCGAAAAGTTACGTTATTTCTATAGGAATTTTATGAAAACGTTAGAGATCTTAATTTTGTACCCTTTTGGTAAGTTAT
This sequence comes from Leucinodes orbonalis, assembly GCA_019425675.1. Taxonomy (NCBI): domain Eukaryota; kingdom Metazoa; phylum Arthropoda; class Insecta; order Lepidoptera; family Crambidae; genus Leucinodes; species Leucinodes orbonalis. Next base: position 114,849 of record PQWD01012736.1, on the reverse strand, counting down.
ATAAAAGTAGATGGAACTTAATAAAGCATTACTAAATTATAATTTTTCGTTTGCATTATCACAACCAGTTAACCCTCTTACTGATATAATAACACAGTTTATAAATTTACTTATAAACTATAGAAATACCATGTATTAAATATATGGGTAAAATTGACCCACCTCAACGTCCATGTAACTGTTTCCTACCACAATGACGCCGGGTTAATACCTATGATGTAAACCGCATAATGCATGAAATAAATGAATGAATGAAATGAAAAGAGAAAATTTTATAATTTCTTTAAAAATGTTATTGTTAGCTGCAAATCTTTAGCTATGCGGTTCAGTTTTTTATTGTTGGCTGAAAATTTTTAAGTATGTGTCTCCTTGTCCTTTATTAATTTTGCGGATTGCAAAATTTGAAATTATCAATAGGATCATCATCATCTAGTAAATATAATATCAAAATATAACAATAGAATAAAATAAATAGAAAATATAGCATAGAAAATGGGTCAGTAAATGGCGGTTCTTATCTTTGGGCTGTAAGGTGGGGACAAAGTAAAAATTCTATTTTACTTTTTTTATAATTGTGCAGGAAGGTCTGGACGCTCACCTGAGGGTAAGTGATACGCCTCACCATGACAGAGCGGCATTATAGGAGACCAACAACTGATAGACAGTTATTATCCTCAGTCAATGCTTTACTGCGTCTGTCACGCGAGATAACAAATGTTAGGTCTCTAGACCAGGTAATTTCACTAGCTACAATGCCCTCAACCCGAAACACAAAAGTGCATAACACTCCTGTTTCACGGTACGATATCTGGCACTGCGGTGGTACCTACCTAGACGACTCAGTATCGAGTCTACCACCTACTTGTGGATATCATTCGAAATTTGATGTATTACAATTGACAACTTTGGGTTTCACTTCTTCACTGGAAAAGTCCGTAAGTGATAACTACTATAAGAATGATAGATTGTGAATTAAGAAATAAACGCAAGCAATCATAAAGTTTGATATCTTAATAATCATTAGTCAATGTACTTGTGTGGAACAGTCCCAATAATCAATATATCATCAAAATGTCAATTCAACAAATCTTGTACACTCGAAGACACGCCCGCCGGTAGCGGATACGCTTGTTAAAACATATCGATTATTTATCTGGCTGTCACATCGATAAGACATTTACAAACAATAATGAACTTTAAGCTTTAGGCGTTGGGTGTGTTATTCAATTGTTTAGTTATAAACCCTACCTGGAATTTTTAAAGAGAAATACTGTAAAGTGTAATTATGTAGATTTTTGTTCTTTATCAGTTGTTGGGTTTTTAATAACAATTGTTTATAGAAACACTCATATTATTAGTTGAGCATCATAATGCATCAATTTTTTATATATTTTTGTATAATAAAATTTATAAAGCATTGTATGTCCGTAGTATGGTTCTCTCACATTTCATTTAAATACACTTCTAACGAAGAGCGTCGGTGGCTCAATGGTGTGGACTGTTGCCTTCTTACCGGGAGGCGCAGGTTCAAATCTCGCCACGTACCAATGTGATTAGGAATTTTCGTAATTATATGTACGTTTATCCGACGCTGTTAAGGTGAAGGAAACACAGGAAACTACGCACGCTGCGAATAGATTCAAAGGTTGTGTGTGAAGTCGGCCAATCCGCACTGGGCCCGCGTGGACGACTGAGGCCTATGCACCCTTTACGGGTAGGTCTCCCCTCGGTGGGACGTGTAATGAGCTGTTGATGATACACTTCTAACTTTATCTCTACAATTTTATCTATTCATGGTATATTCATTAATTAAGTTTATATTTTCCAAAGTTCCATTGTGTATTTTCCTTCAAGTTGGTCCGTCGGTGCAACGTCACGGAAACTGGTGCATTATAATACTTACTTACTTGTACTTTACTCGTGTACAATTCTAGTCTAATTTAGCAACTACCTGTCTATTATTAACTTTAGCGTGGTAAATATAGTCTTTGCCGGTAAACGGTGAAGTTTTGTCAGGTCAAAATGTAAGTTACACCGAAGCGTATGTAACTTATTTCTATCAAAAGTACTCGTGTTACATTTCGAGTTGCAAATCATTTAGTTTACTGAAAACAGTTTCGCTTTTTAGTGCTTTGTTTTATCTTAAATACGTATAATTCACACTTGATGAATAATAATTTACATATTAATTCATTTGTTTTCCTGTTGTCTTGCCCACTACCTTACTTATTTTTTGTCTTCTACTTATATCCTATGGTTGCAAAGAGAATAGATCGCTCATAGCGATAAGGCTGCCTTTGCCCACTGCATTGGTTTTAATATTCTTGTGTTTGTATTTTATTCAAATTAATTTTGAGCAATGAAGAGTCTATTTATCTATCTATCAAAATAAACTTATTAAATGTTATGGAAACAAAAACAAATATAAATTACTTTCTCTTAACATGATATTTTAATAAGTGTGAAAATGTTCTTCAAATGCATACTTAAAAGCGTTATTTGGCATTATTATAAAATAATCATCACGTACCCACACCTACCAATATAAAAACAAAAAGTAATAAATACAAGAACATTTGAACGTTGCGAAATTAATTAGCGCTCAACATAATAATAATAATAATAATCTTTATTTCAGGTAAGTTGCACCCATACAAATTCATCAATTCACCAAATAAAAACAAAATGAAAAATAACACAATTATCACTCATACAATATTAATAAAAACAAATTTTAGATTACATCCCGATAGGTTTTAAATTAAATTCGAGGAAATATATATATAAATAATAATAATAATAAGGAAGTCAACATAATTACTGAATAAATTAGAATTACAATTTAAATGTCAAAAATGTTTAAAGATAGCACGGTGTGAGTGTCATCTATTTTTCCTAGACCAACAAATAGCCCGAGCTGAAACTTTGACATTAGAGTTTTCGAGGCTAGTTACTGTTTATAGTCAGCACTCACGATCCAGCTCGAATTTCGAATAATCATGCACTTAAAAGAGTAAATTAAAGCGTTGATGTTTGTCGCTCGATACATGGACAAACTATAAGGCAAGATTAAATACATACGACCATGGACGTATAAATATGACAGACGACATTAGTAATAATGTCATCGAAAGACAGCTGTGTCTATGAATGTAATTTGACGAATATTGTTAAAATGTGATTTTAGTGTTTTGAACGGACGTATAAAAAAATACCGGACGTGTCTCGCTACGATAAAAAGTGTTGTGAAAATATGGCCGGATTTATATGGAAACGTCAAAATATTAACACTTGACGTGCTCTATCAAACATAATGTTAGAATAACAAAAAGATGGCTTGTGTTGTGAATTGCTGTATAAAACCGCAGTGACGAAAACATGATAGTTTAAAACATTTAAATCGAAATACAAAAAAATATCAGAAATTCGTTTGTCAAAAGTGCTGTGTTGCTATCTTATACTTCAGGAAATTACCCAAAATATGGGAAATTATAATTTTTAATAAACTTATTACATACCTTATTTAGGAAATCATTTATTTTGCTATGTCTATACTAGATTTCCTAAAACAACACAATACGGAGAAATAAGTAGATAGACATAATAATGAAATGGCATGGATGCCGAACAATCACAGCGTTATTTTCAGTAACCTTTTCATAAGAGTGACATTATTAACTAAAAGAGGATATCGACGTGTTGCAAAGCATTCACTTCTCAAAAGGTATAATAATGTATAAAATAAGTTTTAGTGGAAATAATGGGACTCCAAAATTGTGCATCAATTTTAGATTAAACCTTCAGTTCGTTATTTGTTTCTAGCTTTTATGTACATGGACTTATTAAATTTAAAAGATTAATATATATTAAAATATGTATTTAATGTTTTGTTTTAGGGAAATAAAGGTATAGTAGCCTGGTAACCCTAAATTCATTCAAAATAGACTGCAGCTGACATTTCGGGTACACATGTTATATTAAGTGACACTCTGTCTGGTATTTTTTATAAGTCTATGGTTTTGAACTATAATATGTAATTCATTTACTTATGATACGTAATTTCTTGATCGTTTTCCTTTTATTTACTGTGGTTTTTGCACAATTTCACAACACAGACCATGCTTTTTCTAAAATTTGTTTAACTTACAAAATCTATGGCCCTGTTTACAGATGCGCGCAAAATGTCTTAATATTTTGTGGTTTTCCATACAAAATCTGGTCGAATTTCGACACACTTGTGAAATTAGCGGGACTCCGTCTATATCTTGTATACGTCAATGCATACGACATAATGTTTCGCTAGACAAAGGTCTAAACTCACCTGATGGTAAGAGATATATATACCCACGTACTTCTTCGTCAGCCTCTAATATTCCATTACAGGGTACAGGCCCACATATCTATAAAGAGACTAATACGTTAATGCGAATTGGTGGGTGTAAACGACTACCATACAATGATTGTATGAAATGACAACGATGATGATGATGAAGTCTTTTGTTCGTCGAGCTATGCACCAAAAGCTGTCATTAATTTGTCAGGTTGTTCCAATCATAATTCTAACAAAACCACGTAGAGCCTTAAAACAAATTTTATCGAAATTATTCGTTCCAAGTATAATTATTATGAAATGTCTTGAAATCCATTTAAAGCTACGCTATTGCTATTTATTCGTTTACGTCCCGTATACTCATCACTAAGTTTAAAATATTAATTTCATCATATTGTTTACAAGTTCTTAGGGTTCATGCCACATGAAGCCATGTAAAACCACATTAATCTTACCCACTGGATAATGCTATATTAGAAAAAAGTAAAAAAACTGTAAATTTTAGCCTCAGGGGTAACTAAATACAATATAACAACAAACTGTAACGACTTCATATCTCATTTCAATTGAATTATTTAAGTTTTTATGAGAAGGACAATTCTTTAAATCTATCTCACCTGCCCTGTAGTGGCGATTATGGCAAAGCATTTTACAATGGTGAACAAAAGTTTTGAGAGTCACGCAGACGATTTAAGCCACGGTTTTCCTCCGATGACATCATTTACACTGCGATTATAGTGCTAGTATAGCTTTAAGTGGAAACAAACCTCCACTTTACCCCGAGGCTCGGCGCGTGTACATTTGATTTTTTTATATATCATAGCAACCCAATTTAACTAAAACAAAGCATCAGTAGTGAGAGTAACAATTATCTGCATGTTTGTAAAATAGTTAAACAAAAAATAAACGAGACACTGATTATGTCTTTTTTTCTTTTTGTGAAATAAGTTAGTATTCTGCTCACACGATAGTTAGAAGATATTGTCGCTTAAAAATTCATCAGTGTTCTCAAAGTGAGATCACATTATCGATATAAATAATAAATATAAATAAATATCCACTGACATTTACACAGCGCTATCTAGCCCCATATAGCTGATAAACATACTTATATATATTTCTTTGTAAATAAATACTTACTTTACATAGGAAACACCCAGACCATTACAAACAGACATGTTCATGCATACAAATGTTTGTAATGTCCGGGGATCGAACGCGAAACCCTTGGTGTAGCTGACATCTCAACCGTTACATCACATGGTTCGTTAAACGTTACATTTTTTTATCCAGAAGTGCGAAAACAAATTGAATTCACGTATCCAGTCATTTCAACGCCTGTCTCTGTCTTCAGCTCAATACAAACTCAGCTTTTACTAAAAGCTTCATTGCTATAGTGGAGGATTACCTTGTACACAGTCCATTCAGGTCATTTCTTTGCTATTTTTCACTTTTTCCCTATTTTAGTGACGTATTATCTCCTAGACTAGTCTCAACACCACTAAGCATCTTGTCTGAAATATGAGTAGGTGTTGAACAGCAGATAATCGTATATAAACATTAAATGGAAAACCGGAATATTGCACAAATGCGAAATTTTTGTTTGTACGTAAGTGTTAAAAAATATTTCTAACGACTGCAAAGTCACTGACACGTCAAGTCAATAAGCTGATGGTGAGAAATGACATACTCTACGTAAGCTCCCCGTAACATTCGTCACCAAGGTCGGTTCAACCTGCGATTTAAAATCAACGCTTTACTACTAAGTCCGTTTAGAACAGGTTTTTAATTAAGATACAAGAGTGTCCAATGCCTTTCTAAAATTAAGACATTTCCTTTAATTTGATTGTTAATGTGTAGTCGCACGAAATGACATATCAGAATATGTTTAGGAAGCTTGTCCCGTTGTTTTTATCTTTGGAATTGAGGAAATTATGGGAATCTCGAGATTTAGTTGTTGACTTCAATGCAAGAAGAATTTTGTATGTAGCTTAGTTACTGTAAGAGTCAAGGGAGCACGACAAAGGTACTCTTAATATTTTGAACCGAATTTTTGAAAGTAAATTCACTTTAAATATGATTTGAGTACCTTTAACTGTGTACATGTGAAGTAATTGCTAGACTAGTTTCTGGATCATTAATTGTGACAACAGAACGCCAAACAAATCTTATGAAAATCTATAATAATTATTATAAATTAATTTTAAATGTTTCGTATCCAAACATCATTTCATATTAATACCAACAGGCTTTTTTATTACCTGCAGTATGTATGTTTCGATATTCAAAACTCTTAACAACAAGCAGCAACCAGCCAGTAGGTCTTCACCGATTGGCAGAATCCCCGGCTCTCTTTACCGCAATTATAAGGCTATCTACATAATTGCGGTGTTAAAATCAAAACATCCGACCTCAAATGCTAACGCTGGTTACACACGCGACGAATACCGCTAACTGTACATTTTGTTGTCGGCTTTTTACATCTACTCGTAGCTCTGTTTGTCCCACGGCTGGAAACGGAGCGAGAAGCGGTGGCCTTTTTTAAGGCGGAGTACGCGAGTTTGGATGTGGCATATACCATAATTATTTAATATGTCTTTCTTTACGTCGTGTTGCAAGGCAAGACAATAACGCTTCGTAATATATGTTCGTTAATATTGCAAGAATATTGTTTTAATATTTTAAGGCTACAAAAAGGTAAAACTGAACAGGGAGCAAAATCCTAAAACGATCACTAAGCAAAATTGCTGAATACGGCCAGAAAAAAGAGATGTTGATCGAATTTCAAAGTTTGGTGTGTCTGAGGTTTTTGGTACATGATTATATTAAAGACTATAGGTTTTCTATTTTTAATTAAAAAATGCTTGATAATAATTTTATTTTTCTAGTTATTTTATTTTTCATAATAATGTGCAACTGTATAGCGCATTTATTCGGAATAAAAAGAAATTATAAACATCTACTAATATTCACACAGCGCCATTAGTCCCAAACTGAGCATTACTAAATAAAATTAAATAAAGATCACTCCTTGGTCCCAGAGGGTACGCAGAGATAATAAACTTTGCGCGGTCCTGACAGCTTCATTCACATCCATCAATCTTTTCATACAAGCTCTTTTATTCCTCTTGCTTGGGATCCTCTTTTTTAGGACTTGTCCAATTTAGTCAAGGTAAGTCCTTCTGGGTCGTCCAATAACTAAACAACGGAAATTCATACTTATATACTTTTACTTTTTTTAAATACAAACGTATTACGCAAAGAAACACATATAAATACCATAAGCCAACCACGCCGATTTTGAGTTGATATACCACCTCCTCAAGGAATTGGCTGCTCTGATTTTTTACATCCATGTTCTCGCAGTACAATATCAAACAATCATGAGTTTGTTCTGGTTTGTTCAGTATTCTTGATTAATGCACCGCTTGGTGTTGACCTTGCATTGTTCATTGCAATATTTATTGCCATTCTTGCTGTTTGTACGCTTTGCTCTTTGGATATGAACCATTTGTGTCAAGTCGGTGAAAATTTAAAATGATTAATAAATGGAGTTATTAAAAAAAAAATGTTCTCAAGACTAGATAGAAAAAACAAATATGAGAAACCGGAAATTTGCGAAAGACGAGACGTGGTATACATTTCAGCGGAAATTGAACCTTAAGCATTATGGCAATTCCGAATACCGAAAATGTCAACTATTACAGAATCTCAAGAATATCGTAACTCCCCCTATATATTTATCGAAACTTTTCGTTTTAAAATAACGCGATCGGCCTGCAGTACTCGTATGTTTCAAAGGACAATGGTATGAACCCTATGTAAAAAAAATAATATAGCGAGAGATGAGGGTAACTTCTGTTCTGGTAATGTTTCTTAAGAAAACTATTCCTAATTTCATTACCGATATTCATTGATATCTCTTATTTCTCTCTAAATATCACCTATTTTTTCGTTTTCATGGGACCAATGCGGTAGGTATGCTGTATGGGAAAGCCTGTGCCCTGCATTGGGCCGGTATATGCTGATGATGATTGCAGATTACAATGAATCATAATTATGACAAGATCTTTCACAGCATAATGATATGGGAGTTATTATTTTTTACAATAAAAAACTGATACCAGGTTCGATTTCCGTACAGTGCAAACATTTTGTAACGCTCAACAAGTTTCAATAGATATTTTTTTATTATAATATCTAAAGCTACTGTAATATGACGCAACAAAAAATAGTAGGATAGAGTTATTCACCTAACTTCACTTTTTTTCAAACGAAAAGGTTTTTTCATACTTTAACGTACAATTCAACGGTCTTAAGCAGAGCATACTCATATAATGGACGTGAACCGTTCATCGTGCTTATTGTGAATGCGAACTTAATGTGTGCTAAATGAAATTAACTGTCTAACACTAAACACTAACAAGCTTTTGTTGAAAGTTAATGATAGACGACTTGTATTTTTTTTTAATTAAATAGGTGCTGTAAATGAATAAAATGATCTGCCTGCGTCTATGTTTCCATCCACATATAGCCCTGTAGCATTCAAAAATGAATGTCTAGGCTTTTTCTGGACAAGCTCGCTACATATGAGTTCACGTCTCTCCCATAAGGATAGGCTGTGCTCTGTACAGGTGAGAAGTAGCGGCTCGTTAAGTCCTCTTTAAATCGTCTTAGCATTCTAGAAATTGTAATCATCCCCTTCGTCCTTACAGGTAGCTACGATTTTCAACGCTTGCAGAATCGTAAGGAAATTTCCGTCGTCTGTACAAACAACAACAGCTTTTTAGAATGTTATCCGCTAAATTAGTTATATTATTCACTCACAAATTAAATACATATAACATTTCCAATGATGTAAAAAGTATAGATTCGTGATATTCTCACAACGCAAAAGTGTTCCGAATGCAGCGACATGAAAAATGTGCGCATACAAATATTTCAAATTCATATTTCGAATGAGCGTACATTTACCTAAACAAAGAGCTTACAACAGCTGTATTCTCTTTGGCAGGGGTGGCGTATCTACCTTTATATATACAGAATATTATTGAACAATTCTTTTCGATTTCGAAAGCATGGTAACTTGTTTTCCGACGTTTCGGTGATAAAAGTTACGGTGGTCATGGGTAGACTACTAAAAATTGGTTATATACAAAGTAAGGCATATGTATACAATAATGTAAAAAGTATAGTGTTGTGATATGCTCACAACACAACGAAAAAAAATGTTCCGAATGCAGCGATAGCACACATACACATATTTCGAATGAGCGTTCATTTACCTTAGCAAAGAGCCTTCAACTGTATTCTCTTTGGCGGTTTTTTACTAAGGCACGGGTGGCGTATCTACCTTTATACTCTATACAGAACATCATTGTATGCACATAATGAAATATAGCTACCTAGAAACGTCCCTTTACCAGACCGCCAATGTCGTCGAGCCATTGAAAAGAAAATTAAGAATTGACCGCCGAATCACGTACAGAAACTTGGTATCGAGAGTGAACCCGACTCATTATCCGGTATAATTAATTGGAGTTCAGTAGAAAAGTTCCCGGTTGGGCGGTCGGGAGAAATCTGTGAAAATTCTGGAAGTGACTGTATACTAAAAGATTTTCTTCTGAGATTGGATGTGCTTATTTTATATTGAGGAACCTAGGTTTAGAAAAAAAGCGAGTGCATTCGACCAGTGCTAGTCTAACCTATTGTTATAATTTAGTTATGACTCCATGGTGTGTGGATTGTTGCCCTCCTACCGGAAGGGCTGAGGTTCAAATCCCGCCACGTACAAATGTGTTTTCGAATAATCAAAAATATATGTACGTTACCTGACGCTCTTAATGGGAAGGAAAACATCTTGAGAAAACCTGCGCACGCCTGCGAAGATATTCAAAAGTTGTGCGTGAAGTCGTCCAACCAGCACTAGGCCCGCGTGGACGACGGCCTAATCACCCTATACGGGTAGGCTCGAGCCCCTCGATGGGGACGTTCAATGATGATAATGATGATGATTTAATGATGGCACAACTGATGTATGACACTGACAAATATAATTATTTATATCACTGCTTTCAGGCAAAAAAAAGAGGCTTCGGTAACATACCAGGAGGCTCATTCGCCCTGAACCTTGGCTCTCCCATACAGATTTGTTTATGTTACAAAGTGTAAGTATAGAACGATCAGAATGTCATATTTTACGGGACGAAACCTGGTAATCAGTACTACCAACCTCAAAGAAGATGGAAGACTCAGTACCGAGTCTTCCATCTAGGATATATTATCATCATCAGCTCATTAAAATGTCCCCTTCGAGGGGTACGACCCTACCCGAAAAGGGTGTATACCACGAGGGAGTGCGTATTAACCAACTTCACGCACAGCTTTTGAATCTTCGCAGGCGTGCGCAGGTCTCCTTACGATGTTTTCCTTCACGGTAAGAGCAACAGATAACGTATATAATATCGAAAATTCGAAAACACACTGGTACGTGGCAAAATTGAGCCACCGACGCTCCTCTATATATTAAAAATAATCGGAACAATGTTTTGCTGATATTTTAAATTAAGTTTATATTGACGCATCTAGTAAACCATGCGTCCACTGAACAATATTGGGTTGGAACTGAAATCGATAAAGAAACTTTAGCTGGAAGTTTTTGTTCAATTTCAGTTAGGCTAAATGATAAAATACTTCCAAGGTATGATTTGGTGAGTAATTGCTCAAGTTGGTATCGAATCTTGTTACTGTAAGGTAAAGGAGTGCGAGTGAGAAATGAACATTGTAATTAGAACGATGATTAGGACAAAAGTGATGTTAATAAAGTCAGTTTCTTAAATCAGCTTTCGAGTTTAAGTAGTTAAATGTCAATATCGAGATTAAGTAGTTACATTTCTATCTTTCTTTCTTTCAATACAGTGTATGACTCTTCTAAAACTACATAAATAATGAAACTATATGTATGAAAAGTACCTTAAGCAATGAAGTTTCTTTATCATAATTCACAAACTGAAACATAAGTTTTTCAGACACTTCAAAGTTTAAAAATACATTTATTCAGAAACTAGGTACATAAATTAACTAAATAGTTACTGGTACTAAGTTTCTAGGATCTCTGTGTAACAAATTAGGAGGGATTAAAATGACAAAATATTTTTTTCATACTATTTTAATTAAAAAAGACAGATTAATCTGGACAGAAAAAATCCTTAAGTTTTAGGAACGTCTTAACGTGATCTTTTCGAACAGTATTACTTTAATATTACATCACCTATTTTTGTACAAAAATCGCAAAGTGTCATTATAGCACTACTGTTTTAAGAAATTGCGGCAAGCCCCCAGGATATTCACTGGTGATGGCGCAAAGTGTGCCACAATAGTCTAAATTTATTTGTAATTTTAAATATCGTAGATCAAAACTTTCCTATTACGTTCTATATGAGTTACGACGGTAAAAACAAAACTACAGTTACGTAAGTTCGCCATCGACCCAAATGGTGACTCCTACGCAAAAATCACAAGGCTGTACCAAAGCTTTGAGATACTATCTGTTAGTTTTCTGTGGACATAACTTGTCATGGCTGCGTTCTTGACAATACATTAATAATTATAAAATATTACAAAATAATGTAATTATTATGTGGTCTTATAAATTGAGTTATGGAGTGACACGAGACACAAAATGGGTATTTTTTTAATGTCACATATTATAAGGGCCTGATGTGACTAAAAATTTAGCTATACGAAAACATTTAGTTTTAAAATTTTTCTACGAAATGATCGAAATTTCGTAGAACTTATAGTACGTCATTAATTTACGCGTAACGTACGCGTTTTAAGAAAAGTAATATACCATTTCCAACTTACCGTGGCAACATTGCATTCACCAGAAGGTCGTTACGACAATGAATACATTTTGTTCATTATTTTATTTTGGAACGCCATCTAATCGACAATACTTTAACCGTTTATACTTCAATATTTGCGAACCGCTATTTTAAGAAAAAAGGCACCATGTTTGAAGACAAAATAATCTTTTTATCAGGCAGTTATACTTTGGTCGATTGGATTACCTTCGCTATATCATTAAAATTTTAAGTATTAAATAGATTTCCTAAAAGGCTCTGTCTTTCAAAACGTTCAAAACAACGCTCATAAATTACATGGAACTTTTTGAAATTCATCCATTAAGAGTTATAAAAATAACTCAAATAATGTTTTATATTTTCTAAAGTCGTATTAGTCTTATAATCTTTATAATTTTAAGAAAAAAAGAGTAATTAAGTTCCACGTCTTCAATACCTAGGATGTAAAGAATCCCACAGTACACCTTTTTGAAATCAAGCTTCGTCACTTGCGCGTGGTCCATCCTGGCGTAAACATTTGGTTTACTCGCCAACTTGAGCTGACGGCATAACGTCTAATTTGCCATAAAGAGGTGGATGTTATAGCTTAGTAAGGTTTCAAAACAAAAGTTAAATATACTTCGGTATGTCATATCCTTCTTATTCCAACGTCAGCGGTTAGCAACGTCTGCCGTCGACCATGGCATGGCGCCACAGTCGCTTGCGCAATCAATGTTACCAAATTTGAATTATTGAATAGTATACAAACACTAAAACTCTTTATATGGCCGCCCTGAACTCTATTGTTTATAATCCAATACTGTTTGGGATCTGCAGAGTTTATTTTCTTTAAGTTTTTATGACTTTTGGATTTCAACCAATCGCAATGTGGTAGATATAGGTCTTCCTCAATACGCGCTATATATTCCGGTCGTCCACTTTCCTTATTTAGGCTCCACCATTGACCTTTCACAATTATCTTTGTATGGTTTGTTTCAGGTTTTATGTACTTAATTATAATTAAAACTACGTTTGTTCAACTTTATTAAAATAAGCTTAATATGAAGTTAATGTTAATATTATTTTCAACAAAAATATTTCATGTATCGTAAAAAGCCATCAATACGAGTTTTGTTACTTGTTATATCAAAAAACATTTAAATTTTAAAAGTATGCTGGGTGTTTGTAAAAATTATATTATGAGTTTGTCTTAAATGTGTGTTTTCTATATGCATTTACAAAAAACTAAAGTTGTAGTAGTAGTATGTTTATCCATTGTTTGGTATCCATATTACAGGCTAATGCTTAGTTTGGCGCTGTGTGAATGTCAGTAGATATTTATTTATTTAAATAATTAAAAAAATCATCTTTCCGTAAGTTTATACGGAACCAATTGTAACTTAAAAAAATGTCAGAATTTAATTCTGAAATGGAAAGTGAGATTCAGATAAATGAGTTACCTATTATTTAATGGCCACCCACTAAACGTTTTGAACTCCATTGTTTTAATGGACCTTTAACACTCACCTTACATCGAAGATGAATTGCTGTAGAACGCAAATACTGTTCTAGATACTGTGTTTTGGGTGTGTGATTATTCCTTTGTGATTGCGAAAAATATCATAGTAAAATATATTTATAACCGACGAATAAAACGTAGACGGTTGTTACGGCGACGCTTCGTATATTATATATATATATATATTATTGCGCACTTCTTTTTATATAGCAACTACTCCGATTTAAAAAATATATTTGTCTATTAGAACGTCTTTCTTTACTCCAGCACACTTTTCGGTAATCTCTTAATACCCGGAACAAAAATTTTACAAGTCGTAACTAAGCATAAAGTCAATAAAAAAACTAACAAAGCGATAACCACTATCCAAAGCACGTAATGAATGTCGTCTAAAACATTATTTCATTACTTATAATTAGACACTTCGAGAAAAGTCGTAACGGAGCACATTACGTGTTTAAGTACCGATGTTTATTGGCCGGTACGCTTAATACCCTATATGTTGCGGTTAAACGAAGCGCGGTTTTATTTTACCCATTACTTTTTGCTTTCCGCACAAAATGTTTTGGGAGCAAGTTTTTGTCGATGGCCTAATGGCAGTCTGTCTCCTTGCCTTAGAGGTTATGGCTTCCGAACAATATTCCTAGTTAGTTAAATTATCTGCCGTATTTCTATCTAATCCTTTAATATACATGTGTAAGAAATTTTATTCAATATTCACATTTCGCTAGAGAGCGTCGATGGCGCATTGGTGTGGACTGTTGCCTTCCGACCTGGAGGGTGCAGGTTCAAACCCCGCCACATCATCTTCAGCTCATTAAACGTCCCCACCGAGGGGCACGAGCCTACCCGTATAGGGTGATCAGGCCTTAGTCGTCCACGCGGGCCCAGTTCGGATTGGACGACTTCACACACAACCTTCGAATCTCTTCGCAGGCGTGCATGAAGGTTTCCTCACGATGCTTTCCTTCACCGCAAGAGCGTCGGATAACGTGATTTACGGTGAAGCAAAACATCGTGAGCAAACCTGTACATGCATACAAAGAAATTTAAAGGTTGTGCGTGACGTTGTCCAATCCGCACTGGGCTCACGTGGACGACTTAGGCTTATACTATACCCTATACGGGTAGGCTCGTGCCCCTCGGTGGGGACGTATAATGAGCTGATGATAATGATTTACATTTCTCATGTTCTGCTTTTCATGTCAATGGCTTCATAACGCCTTGGTTTGTGACAATCACTACATTCTAATACTACTGAAATCCTTGTAAAAAATGTATAAAGTATCTTGAAATATTCCTATCCCACCACTCAAAACGTTACTAAGTTTTTCGCACCCTGTACTGGCGTATAGCGAAGCAATTTGTGTGGCATTAGGGTTGACGTATAGCAGTCCATGTTTTATGTTAAGGAGTTTTATTATTTTTACGAGTACCTTTTTTTGTATTTTTTTTGTGTATAGGCGTTATTATTAAACAAAACACCTGTGCGAAAATTATTAAAATAACATAGTAATTACTTAACAAAAAAAATACAAAAAAGGTACTCGTAAAACTTTTTAATGAAAATTAGTTCTACGCTAATTCAAAAATGTTTTACGTGTCTGAGAATTTAGTTTTGATTATTCTCAATGTTTTTATTCGTATCCTAAAAAGTTCATATTTAAAAATTTTATCCAAAACAAACAATGCAATTTGTATTTTTAGAAAAACTAGGTAAAGCAAAAAGTGATACTTGACATTCTATAAAACGAACTTCCTAGAGCCTTCGAGATTTCAATTGCACAGAAGGCAACCCTGCGTTTGTTTCGAAAAGTTTTTGATGTTTACGCGTTTGCACCAAGTTTTCTAATTTATTCTTCCGCGCCAGTCGCCCGCTTTGCTAATGTTTCATTAGTCTAATTCCGCTTTTCAAATTGTTCTCAATGGTGTTTGGCATTAATTAGATGCGGGATTCGACGTTTCGGATCATTACTTTTGCGGTTCAAAGCTGCTTTTCTCGTTTTTCAAATGTTGACGCCACTGTTTTAGGTCGTTTGATACTTCTCGAATAGGTACTCGTACAAAATTGGACTTTATAAGTTAAGAGGAAAAATAATTGCTTATACTTAGTTCCTGTATTAGTTTATATATTTCGCATTGTTTTAAACTTCAAATATATGTTAAGGTGGATAATCTAACTATTAAGTATATAGCTATAATAGCTCGTCACTAGTTTAAAAATCTTGAAATAGGTTTCTTCATCCTCTAAAGTTTAAAATAAGCAAACTAGGAAAACTAGTTACCTTCAATACTGTTATAATCTCAAATTTATATATAGTGTATTAATAATAAATGCGGATTCTCACTATTTCTTATTCATTACATTAATAATAGGCACCTATTTCAATTAAAAGTTTATGATAATACGAAAGTATGATTTCATTATTTCTTTTCAGCACAGACTGAAAAAAACAATGCAAGATATTTAGCAACCTTAAACCACATGCGGCTGAGTTAAGTATAATCGACCTAGTTTAATTTTAATTCCTTGGAATTTAGACCTTTCAACAGTTTTACAAGTTCACAAATTTTTCGAACTAGCAAAATTTAACCAGTGGAGGACTTTGTACAGCACTATCGTTAAGTAATCCAGCGCTTCTCAAACTGAGTAAAGCCGGGTTACCGGTTAAAAATTCAATTGCGGCCGTCTATGTTGCCAGAAAATTGAAATTCCTGGGACGCAACTAGTGAATAACTAGTCAGAATTTGTGAAACTAGTAAATATCTAGTGATATATTACTGAGAAATAACTGTGACCCGTAGTGCAAGATATTTTAGGTTATGAACCTAAAATAGCTTTATTAAGCGCGCAGCTCACGCGGAACAACGTAACTTTATTTTTAGAAAAAAAAAAGATATTTTACCTTTAAAAAAAAATTTTTTTGCAACTCGCATGGTTGAAAGTAGTAAGATTTGAATATTATTCATTTAAACATTTAAGTTCAATTGGTACATACTTCCACTAGTTAAACTAACACTGTAAATAAAAGTGGTGTCTAGTTGTAATTCGTTTATGCATTTAGCAATAAGGTAAACATTATATGTTAAATCAAGGTATAATGCATAGTATAAGTAGGCCAATAAATAAATAAATAAAAATATTACATTAGCTACCTGCCAAAAAAAAGTCCTGCCAAAATCTGTCCAGCCATTACAGTGAATACCCGGAACAAAAAGACAGGCGGACAGACAAACAAAAAAAATTAAAATATGGTTTTTGGTGAATGTGTGTGTGGCAACAACTGATCCATATGTTATGTCTTAAAGTCAGATCGGGGTCAGTCAGTCAGATGTCAAGCAGTGGACTGCGATAGGTCGAAGAGAGAGGGAGAAAAAGTTACCGCAACGGCCAGTTTACTTCGGCAAGTTATCTTTCAGTGCAAAAATTACCAGTATTTTTAATCCATCTTCAATTACAAAAACGGGAGGTTTAGGTTTCTCGCGATGTATAATTTTATCTTTTATTGTTTAATAACAATTTGTTTTCAGTACCTCCGTTTCTCGAACAACATTCTCAATGTAAAATTCAACTTCCTTTCAGCAACGAGAATTTCACTGCTGACCACATTCCTCTCCAAAAAACTCCTTTCCACTTAATCCTAAGAAGCCCAATGACACCTAAAGGCATAATTAAATAGATTAAGCATCGCATACCCACAACTATCTTTAGTGTCAATTCATTTTGTGGGCGGACACTAGGCTGCTTTAAACTAAGTTTTAATTAAAATAAAGTCCTATTATATATTCTTTTCTAAAAACCACTGATTTAACCTTCTGCGAAAATAAAATTCAAACATTGTTAATAATTTAACGAGGTATTTCAACGAAGCCTTACATTAAATTTTAATTAAGATTTCACAACCAGGTTTAATTAATTATTTTTGATACTTTGTTCTCAAGTCTACATTGTACTAGAAATGTAGAAACTGAGGATCATAAACTAGAGAGTTTTCATGAAAATGTTTACTTTTTGATACGTGAGTCTTCCGCCAAGTGTAAAGACTATTGCAAATATATGGAAACTACGATACCGGGCTATGGAATTGGGTTTTGGGGGACTGGATAACTGGGTTATGGGAGAGACTACGGACGCATGCCATTAAACTAGTCTATTATTATTATTATCATAATTCTTACATATTGATATATGTCTCCCATTTCTGGGGTACTTTCCCTTACGCGGGCTTGTGGCCAGGACGTAAGTAGAGTTAGGTCAGAACTTAGAAATTTGCGAACTCGTCGCTTTTTGAAGCAGAAGCAACGATGGATTTGTAGGGTTTCGAGACTTTTATGCAGCGATTTACGGACGACACCTGTAGTAGAGATAATAATAGGGTCTGTTATTATTATTATCATCATTATCATCAACGCAACGCCGTTTCTCTTCATAATGCAAAAAAGGTTCTAAAATACACACCAATATTATTATTATACAAGTGTAAAATGAATACCAAAGGTGGAGTTTCCGATGTTGAATTATGAATATGATGCCGGCATGAGCAACTCTACCCTCATACTGTATTCAAAGGATGACAGGCGTTGCGCACTGCAAAACGTTGATGGTATGTATGAAATGTGTTGGTTACTTGAATTCTATATGATGCTGTCTGTTACATTTTGTATTAATTTTTCCTTTCCGGTGTTTTTATTATCGTCGGTGACTCAATGGTGTGGAATGTTGCCTTTCGATCGGGAGGGCGCAGGTTCAAATCCCGCCACGTAGTAATGTGTTTACGAATTTTCGAATACGTACGGGTACGCTCGTGCCCCTTGTTTGACGTCACGTGGGAGCGCTTATGGGCTGGCGATGATGGTGTTTTTATTATCAAATTGATTATTTTAAACTAAATACACAATACCACGCGAAAAGTATAAAAGATCACAAAATAACATATTGCGTAATACGGCAATCTCTGTCAGGAAACCTGGGGATGGACGATGAAATACATTTGGTTAAAGTATTTTCTTATATAAGTTTTTTTTACTAAAAATAAAAATCTTATAATAATATCAAGGTGAAAGTTTAAGTATGTGTGTTTTTATTTTCTCGTAGAACTGGATAAAAATAAGAATATTTAATTTTTTAATTAAAAACCCAAATTCATGCCATTAAACCGTCAGAACCATTAATTCCTAGATGACTTATAGGTACTTTTATTCTTTCTCTCTCTTCAACTTATAGCAGTCCACTGCTGGACATAGTCCCGGAAGACCGGGATATCTGGCGCAAAATGGGGGAGACTTACCTCCACTTTTATTATTTAATTAATCTATTTTTATATATATATTTAATATATTTAATTATTCTAAATAAATGTTTACTTGATATGAATTTTTAATTTTTATCTTTTTACCGTTATAAATACCGGGGAAAAGTACTGTAAGAAGTAGTAAGTTACTTGTAATAAAATTCTAAACAACGAAGTTATTAGTAACTATTTTGGTTACGGCCACTATAAAACTTTCGTAGCTCTGTAAATTTTAATAAGTTGATCAATTTACGAAAAAGTTAGCGTAAAATAATACAATTTATCTTTGTGCAGAATACTAGAGAATCCTACGAAAATTTATTCATTTTGTAGAAAATTAATCAAATTGGGGTTCTTATTATTTTCCGATAACATGTATATTCAGGAAAATATGGAGCAATGCAAACCGACAAATTCACGAAAACGTTTGTAGGTATTCGGGGATAGAACTAGGAACCCTTCTGGCCCTTTTAAAGTCGGGCTGTCAACCATTACACTACAGAGGTCGTCAAATATGAAACTGCTAGCAAATTATATTTTAACAGTTTAATTTCGCTACAAAGTTGTTAGTAGTTTGAACAAGTTCTACAACGTTGTTTAGTTTTGCAAGAGTGCTTTTTCGCTAAAAGGTTCTTTAGCAAACCGCGGTTTTAGTGACACCTTGGCACTGTAAAATGCCTCTTCAGCATGCCTTTTCTGTAAACATATTTTTAATACTTAAGCTTATTTTTTATGTTAAGAAGTGAATAGGACGGTCAGAACGCTCACCTGATGGTAAGTGATACGCCTGACCATGACGAGTGGCTTTGAAGGAGAACAACAACTGATAAATAGTTATTACTTTCCATCAATGGCGCACTGTGCTGATCAGCTGAGACAACAGATGTCAGGTCTCTTTTACCCGATTATTTTATAACGCACGTTGAAACTTGATGGAAAGATAAGCTCTAAATCTACCATAGTAGTTTTTTCATTATTAAAGTGCTAGGGACGACGAATTTACTCACCTGATCGTAGGCTCACTTGATCGTAAGTGGTCCATTATGATAACTATGGCTGGCTTCCGAACCAAAGATTACCTAAGGTAGACAGAATAAATACTGGATATCGTAATGAGCTGATGATGATGATGATGATGATTGTGATTGTATGTTTATGTCACAAGCTAGGAACTGAACTGTGGTCCTGTATATTAGATTTCTGGAGTATTCCATGAGACATTTGCTTCCGCGACCACTAGTTACGTAAGTTGAAATTTGATGTAATGGTTGAAACGTCGGCATTTACAACAAGGTTTTTGGGTTCGATCCTTGGGCAGTACAATCATTTGTGTGTATGTATGTACAAAGAAAAATGTATATAAGTATGTATATCCGTTGTTACAGGCTAAATGCTTAGTTTGGAACTAGATGGCGCTGTGTGTATGTCAGTTCATCATCATCATCATCATCAGCTCATTAAACGTCCCCACCGAGGGGCACGAGCCTACCCGTATAGGGTATAGGGTGTATGTCAGTTGATATTTATTTATTTAAGTCTGCTTTGTTGATGAATTATTTCATTTAAATAAAGCTATCAAGACAAATATATGAGATTAAGGTACCAACGCGCTTTAGTACACGGTCTTTCTTATGTAAACATTAGTCGCCCAATAAACAACAATATTGATAATAAAATCACCATAATATCGATATGTAAATGCACGTTTAGCTACTTAGTAATCTATTCGATAACTTGTTTATTTTATGTATCAATTTGCGCACGAATTAGGGTGTTAAATATTTACCACCATTTATCATTATAACTGCTAGATATCATTACACCGATAGGCACGATTTACAAATGGCGTCACCTTTCTNAAAAGTTCTGCCAAAATCTGTCCAGCCATTAACAGTGATATACCCGGAACAAAAAGACAGGCGTGACAGACAAACAAAAAAAAAAATGGTTTTTGGTAATGTGTGGCAACAACTGATCCATATGTTATGTCTTAAAGTCAGATCGGGTCAGTCAGTCGATGTCAAGCAGTAGACTGCGATGGTCGAAGAGAGAGGAGAACGGCTTTACTTCGGCAATTATCTTCAGTGCAAAAATACCAGTATTTTTAATCCATCTTCAATTACAAAAACGGAGGTTTAGGTTTCTCGCGTGTATAATTTTATCTTTTATTGTTTATAACAATTTGTTTTCAGTACCTCCGTTTCTCGAACAACATTCTCAATGTAAAAGTCAACTTCCTTTCAGCAACAAGAATTTCACTGCTGACCACATTCCTCTCCAAAAAACTCCTTTCCACTTAATCCTAAGAAGCCCAATGACACCTAAAGGCATAATTAAATAGATTTTCTATCTAGATCTTTGGCGTTAAAAGCATCGCATACCCACAACTATCTTTAGTGTCAATTCATTTTGTGGGCGGACACTAGGCTGCTTTAAACTAAGTTTTAATTAAAATAAAGTCCTATTATATATTCTTTTCTAAAAACCACTGGTTTAACCTTCTGCGAAAATAAAATTCAAACATTGTTAATAATTTAACGAGGTATTTCAACGAAGCCTTACATTAAATTTTAATTAAGATTTCACAACCAGGTTTAATTAAGTAATTATTTTTGATACTTTGTTCTCAAGTCTACATTGTACTACAAATGTAGAAACTGAGGAACATAAACTAGACAGTTTTCATGAAAATGTTTACTTTTTGATACGAGAGTCTTCTGATTGGAGTTTATAGAAAATCAATCCCCATATTCCAATAAAATTTCCAAAAAAAACATGTCAGCCAATC
Source organism: Leucinodes orbonalis (assembly GCA_019425675.1). NCBI lineage: Eukaryota > Metazoa > Arthropoda > Insecta > Lepidoptera > Crambidae > Leucinodes > Leucinodes orbonalis. Next base: position 93,077 of record PQWD01012736.1, on the reverse strand, counting down.
CGCACTAGGCCCGCGTGGACGACTAAGACCTATGCACCCTATACGGGTTGGCTCGTGCCCCTCGGTGTGGACTTTTATTGAGCTGATGATGATTACATTTAACTGGCCTATAACGTCACACTAAAGGAAACAGGCGTTTTCACATAGTATAGACATAAGGAGATATCTGTATTGCTTAACATGAGGATATAGTATAGAGATATGTTCGGACTAACGGCTTTGTCTGTGTCTTTGTCTTCCGAAGTATGGGATACTATTTATCTGTCATCAAATTTGTACATACATCGAAGAACTAAAGTGACTGACATAGCCTGCAGAGTGAGCAAGTTGAAGTGGCAGGGTACATATTTGGTTTAGGTTTTTTAGTGGCGCCCATGGTGGCGGGAAGCCAATTGATGTAGACTACTAAGAATTAGGAGAAGACATCGTTCGGCGTTCCAGAGGTTCAGATGGTCGATGGAGCCGGAACGTGTTGGTGTTGTGACCTTGCTTAGGGAAACGCGGTGTGGGACGTCCGGCTGCCTGTTGGAAACTGCCACCTGGAAAACTTTAAACAATTGCCTTTAAACTTTAAACTTTAACAATTGCGAATTTGGGTAAAAGTAGATTGCTGTGTTCAATAAAAGCAACAAGCCTTGTACAAGACGTTCCAGTACCTTCGAAATGGCTGAAGAATAGCTATGGGCGGTAATTAGTAATTAAGTTCCTATCTCCTCCTTTTAAAATCGGATGGACTATGGCCTTTTTCAATGTTTATTATTATTATGTTTTCGAATTCCTTAAGATTCCCGGGCCAAATGTTGGCCCGGTCCTTTGGAATGCATGCATGGGGCTGAAGCAAACAGCACAGATGCCCTTTTTCGAATATTTAATCTTTTATATGAGTTACACGTAGCGGATGCCATCACAGAATGCATAATATGCTACAACCTATGATGACTCCCGCCAAGTGTAAAGACTATTGCAAATATATGGAAACTACGATACCGGGCTATGGAATTGGGTTTTGGGGGACTGGATATCCGGGTATGGAGAGACTACGGACGCATGCCATTAAACTAGTCTTCTATTATTATTATCATAATTCTAACAAATTGATATATGTCTCCCATTTCTGGGTACTTTCCTTACGCGGCTTGTGGCCAGGACGTAAGTAGAGTTAGGTCAGAACTTAGAATTTGCGAACTCGTCGCTTTTTGAAGCAGAAGCAACGATGGATTTGTAGGGTTTCGAGACTTTTATGCAGCGATTTACGGACGACACCTGTAGTAGAGATAATAATAGGGTCTGTTATTATTATCATTATTATCATCAACGCAACGCCGTTTCTCTTCATAATGCAAAAAAGGTTCTAAAATACCAGCGTACGGCCAATATTATTATTATACAAGTGTAAAATGAATACCAAAGGTGGAGTTTCCGATGTTGAATTATGAATATGATGCCGGCATGAGCAACTCTACCCTCATACTGTATTCAAAGGATGACAGGCGTTGCGCACTGCAAAACGTTGATGGTATGTATGAAATGTGTTGGTTACTTGAATTCTATATGATGCTGTCTGTTACATTTTGTATTAATTTTTCCTTTCCGGTGTTTTTATTATCGTCGGTGACTCAATGGTGTGGAATGTTGCCTTTCGATCGGGAGGGCATAGGTTCAAATCCCGCCACGTAGTAATGTGTTTACGAATTTTCGAATACGTACGGGTACGCTCGTGCCCCTTGTTTGACGTCACGTGGGAACGCTTATGGGCTGGCGATGATGGTGTTTTTATTATCAAATTGATTATTTTAAACTAAATACACAATACCACGCGAAAAGTATAAAAGATCACAAAATAACATATTGCGTAATACGGCAATCTCTGTCAGGAAACCTGGGGATGGACGATGAAATACATTTGGTTAAAGTATTTTCTTATATAAGTTTTTTTTTACTAAAAATAAAAATCTTATAATAATATCAAGGTGAAAGTTTAAGTATGTGTGTTTGTTATTTTCTCGTAGAACTGGATAAAAATAAGAATATTTTAATTTTTTATTAAAAACCCAAATTCATGCCATTAAACCGTCAGAACCATTAATTCCTAGATGACTTATAGGTACTTTTATTCTTTCTCTCTCTTCAACTTATAGCAGTCCACTGCTGGACATAGTCCCGGAAGACCGGGATATCTGGCGCAAAATGGGGGAGACTTACCTCCACTTTTATTATTTCATTAATCTATTTTTATATATATATTTAATATATTTAATTATTCTAAATAAATGTTTACTTGATATGAATTTTTAATTTTTATCTTTTTACCGTTATAAATACCGGGGAAAAGTACTGTAAGAAGTAGTAAGTTACTTGTAATAAAATTCTAAACAACGAAGTTATTAGTAACTATTTTGGTTACGGCCACTATAAAACTTTCGTAGCTCTGTAAATTTTAATAAGTTGATCAATTTACGAAAAAGTTAGCGTAAAATAATACAATTTATCTTTGTGCAGAATACTAGAGAATCCTACGAAAATTTATTCATTTTGTAGAAAATTAATCAAATTGGGTTCTTATTATTTTCCGATAACATGTATTTCAGGAAAATATGGAGCAATGCAAACCGACAAATTCACGAAAACGTTTGTAGGTATTCGGGGATAGAACTAGGAACCCTTCTGGCCCTTTTAAAGTCGGGCTGTCAACCATTACACTACAGAGGTCGTCAAATATGAAACTGCTAGCAAATTATATTTTAATAGTTTAATTTCGCTACAAGTTGTTAGTAGTTTGAACAAGTTCTACAACGTTGTTTAGTTTTGCAAGAGTGCTTTTTCGCTAAAAGGTTCTTTAGCAAACCGCGGTTTTAGTGACACCTTGGCACTGTAAAATGCCTCTTCAGCATGCCTTTTCTGTAAACATATTTTTAATACTTAAGCTTATTTTTTATGTTAAGAAGTGAATAGGACGGTCAGAATGCTCACCTGATGGTAAGTGATACGCCTGACCATGACGAGTGGCTTTGAAGGAGAACAACAACTGATAAATATATTACTTTCCATCAATGGCGCACTGTGCTGATCAGCTGAGACAACAGATGTCAGGTCTATTTTACCCGATTATTTTATAACGCACGTTGAAACTTGATGGAAAGATAAGCTCTAAATCTACCATAGTAGTTTTTTCATTATTAAAGTGCTAGGGACGACGAATTTACTCACCTGATCGTAGGCTCACTTGATGGTAAGTGGTCCATTATGATAACTATGGCTGGCTTCCGAACCAAAGATTACCTAAGGTAGACAGAATAAATACTGGATATTGTAATGAGCTGATGATGATGATGATGATTGTGATTGTATGTTTACGTCACAAGCTAGGAACTGAACTGTGGTCCTGTATATTAGATTTCTGGAGTATTCCATGAGACATTTGCTTCCGCGACCACTAGTTACGTAAGTTGAAATTTGATGTAATGGTTGAAACGTCGGCATTTACAACAAGGTTTTTGGGTTCGATCCATGGGCAGTACAATCATTTGTGTGTATGTATGTACAAGGAAAAATGTATATAAGTATGTATATCCGTTGTTACAGGCTAAATGCTTAGTTTGGAACTAGATGGCGCTGTGTGTATGTCAGTTCATCATCATCATCATCATCAGCTCATTAAACGTCCCCACCGAGGGGCACGAGCCTACCCGTATAGGGTATAGGGTGTATGTCAGTTGATATTTATTTATTTAAGTCTGCTTTGTTGATGAATTATTTCATTTAAATAAAGCTATCAAGACAAATATATGAGATTAAGGTACCAACGCGCTTTAGTACACGGTCTTTCTTATGTAAACATTAGTCGCCCAATAAACAACAATATTGATAATAAAATCACCATAATATCGATATGTAAATGCACGTTTAGCTACTTAGTAATCTATTCGATAACTTGTTTATTTTATGTATCAATTTGCGCACGAATTAGGGTGTTAAATATTTACCACCATTTATCATTATAACTGCTAGATATCATTACACCGATAGGCACCGATTTACAAAATGGCGTCACCTTTCTAACTCTCCCTATTTCGAACCCAAATTCGATGAAATTAAAGAACAATTTCGTTTGTGCTGTGTATGGTTTAAACACAGAACCTTGCGTGACCGAATCGCGTTTTCACCCGTCGTCAACGTTGACATTTCTTTGAAATATCCTACATTTTTTTCCGCTCACGCGTTTTCCATTGCGGCGCAACGTTGCTATTGCGTTTTCGCAGGCGTTACTCAGTTTTCGATGGAACGCAAAGTCATTATTCTTACCATGAAATATCGAGTGAAAACAGATGTCTTCATCGCCATTAGGTGGAGATTTTTATAGTCTGTCCCCAAGTTATCTATTTAACTAATTGAAATGGATTAAAAGCATTCTTCTTTAAATAAGACGGATTGTCTTGGGGAATTTGTAAATAGGCACGTTTATTGTTAATACAGCTAATTCATTTGGCTTTGACCGATGATTATACGTGATTAAAACATCGCTGTAAATACAATACGATAAGACATGAAATCAGCTTTTTGACTAGATAACTTATACTGTTATGGATGTCTAGCTTAAACAATTGCAAATAAAAAACTATTAAGCTTCGTTTGTTATTAATATTAGAGAGGTGGTGAAGACGGAAAAGAAACCTGTGTCATCAAATTTACCACCTGGAAGCTCTAAAAGTTAAATTTGAGAATATATTATATTTTTTTAATAAATTCTTTCCTGCTTTCCCTATAGACACAGATTTCCCAATAAAATGTTATTCCGATGTCTGTGCCTATAGATGATGAAGAAGCTCCGGATCATTGAGGTGTATATTTAGATCTATGCTCCGTATACCATTAAATTGTCAAAGCACTCTTTACCCCACATGATAAATAAATAAATAAATATCGGCTGACACTCCCACAGCGCCATCTAGTCCCATATTAAGCGAGGAGCTTGTAGATAGGGTACTAAACAACTGATTAACATTTTTTTATTCATACATACATGTTATACATAGAAACACCCAGGCCATTACAAACAGACATGTTCATGCATACAAATGTTTTTAATGCCCGTGAATCGAACCCTTAGTGTAGTTGTATTACACCAAATGGGTCGATAAAAATGATCAAGAAAACAAAAGGCGCGAATTGAACAAATTACTCGTAATCAAAGCCGCGAAAAAATCTAGTATTACGAGTATAATAATTATCTTTGGTTTTGATTGGAACAAACTTTACCCCAGTTAATAAGCCCGTACTAAGCACAAAGACTCCCCTCTAAGCCAATCGCAAATCGTATAGAACAGTAAACAATGTCTAAGTTATTGTTATCCCAAATCCTTGAAGTAAGCGAGCAGGATCCCATTACTCGTGTACTTAAATAACGGGAAGATATAAACAAAAAGGGGAAGTGGATGGACTCATTAATCTAATTGATATGATGCTTACCTTAGTTAAGCAAAACGCATTGTCAGTTTGTGGCCACAGTACTGTTTGGTAGGATCAGTGATGTCATTCTGGTTAGTACTAAGTTTCAAAGTTAATTTGAGAAAGCTTGATAATGTAGCGGCTATTAAGTTTGAATGATGACCGCACAAGTGAAGTTACTATTGGAATGATTCTTTTTGATAAATATCATTTCGAGGTAACTGAAAAATATTATCTCGAATCCTCCGTGCCTGCTTCTATTATGGGAAAGTATTCGTTAGTAAAAATATATCGAGTCCCGTCTTAATTTAGAAATTAATAAATTCATTTATTCCGACAGTGGTATCAGTGAGCCTGCGCTAGTTCAAATCTTTTTATAATCTTGTCATGTAAAGACATGTGACCTGGATGATCCTATATTAAAGGCTGTTTGATCAAACCTATTACCTACCTACAGTGATTTTACATTTTAATGGCACAAGTCAGCAACTACTTTTTCCTCCATTTATGGTGATAAATTATTATGTGAAACTCAACTGTTTTGAGTTTATTGAATAGCCTCTGAAAAAATCGCGCGGTTTGTAAATGGCAGTAACCTATTACATTCACTCATTAACAAATGAAATATTTTAATATTTATTGTCTGGGAAAAGTTACTGTTACTTTCACTCAAACTGTGGCTGACTCTGAGTGCAAAGTCAACAAAATCATGTAATGCGCTCAAATTATCAATTCNACGAAGTGCTCCGGCCAATGACGGGTTTTAATTACATTTTTTAAATTCGCAAAATGTCGCTTAGACCGATCTCGTTTGTCGTGGTGATGTGGAGCGTGCTATACGGTTAAGCGGAATTGCTATTATTACAGGTGTATTTTTATTTATTATTGACGACCATCTGGTGCAATGATTGAGTCGTCGGTTCTTCTACCAAGGATTCCCGGTTCGGTCCCTGGGCAGTACAAACATTTGTGTGCATGAACATGTCTATTTGTATTGGTCTGGGTGTTTTTATGTATGTTGATCAGTTGTTTAGAACTCATATTACAGGCCCAATGCTTTATTTGGGACTAGATGATATTTATTTATTATTATTTATTTTATTTCACGTGATATCGCCAACGGCAACGATTCCGCAATACTTAGAGACGAAAGTCTTTGAGTCATGCGTCCTACCCTACCCGTGCTTACATATGCAGCTGAGACACGGACACTGACTGCAGAATTGGGTTACAAGTTCAAAGTCACTTAGCGCAATGGAGCGAGCTATGCTCTAAAGAGAACTAAAGTTACCGACATAGCACGCCAGATTAGCAACGCATTCGTAGGTCCTTCGAAGTAACAAGTGTCCATGAATATCACTTGTCTCTTCAATCAATCACAGTCTACTGCTGGACATAGGTCTCCGCCATTTTGCGTCAGACATCCCAGTCTCCCTGTATTTGCATCCAGCGACCTTTTGCAAGTCGTCGGGCCGGAAAACGTCCTACGTTACGCTTGCTACAACGCGGTCTCCACTCTAGCCCACTGCCACTTCAACTGCAGTTCTCTCACGGATGAAATTATTTCAGATCATATCCCTAAGAGAGATTCCGAGCATAACTCCATAACGTTTTGAGTGACTTTGAACTTGTGAACAAATCCCGCAGTCAGTGTCCTTGTCACAGCTAAAAACGTAAACGTAAAGACTTTTGTCTTTACCCTTTAACCGCTACTGACGAACATATCAAACAAAATCAATGGATTTTGTATTGTGTATGGAATCTTGGCGATTAAAAGGTTGAACAGATTTTGTTGACGAAATGACTAAGGTTGCTTTATATTTACTAATATGAAAACCAAACAAAATGAAACCTACTAATAACTTCTAAAACACGTGTTCCGATGTTAGAATTTTACTGATTATCCATTCTGTTCATCATTCTCCTGCCCTTATCCCATTACTTGGGGTCGGCGCAGTATGTCTTTTTCTTCCATTCCTCTCTATCAGCTGTGTCATCCACACAAACCCCCTTCACACTCATATCCATCTTTACACAATCCATCCATCTTTTCTTTGGCCTTCCTCTGTTTACGCATCCATCCACATGCAGATTCAACACTCGCTTTGTAACGTGCCATTCATCCCTCCTCATGACATGTCCATACCAAGCTAATCGATTTCCTCTCAACTTTTCAGTCACTGGTGTTACTTTCAAGCTTCTTCTTGATTATCCATTCTGTTATGTCGGCATTATCTGTAATTACTTTTTAGTAATAACGTAAGTGATTACGCCGGTCTGTGGAAGGGTTGTCTGTTTGTTTTGGCCATGGCTTTGATATATATGTAAGTATATTGTATATACTTAATAATAACATGATAGGTACTGTCTGCATACCTACAGTCTATGCTAAAAGGGGTATAGGCTACGAACTAAAAATTGTTACTAAGAAGCCTTTGATAACCCATTACGGAACACAGCCTTTTCGTGTAGCAAAGAAAATATGGCGAGAGAGAAGCGGTTTTCGGGCATAAATTGACAAATGACGTAGCTAGTCCGTGCATTAGTATCTCAAAGCATGACAAAGAGACTTCAAGCATTGAAATCACTATCTGTGCAACAATGGTTGGCTTAATCTGGATTATGCGGGTTGGTGATCGCAAACCGGGCGTTTCGAAAATATCGATTTTATGCGATGCTTTGTTAGAACTAATTGGATTGTATGAAATAAAATTAAAGTTTTCTCGAAATAGGGTTTTCTATATTAGTGTACAGGACGGTCAGGACGCTCACCTGATGGTAGTTGTTTGTTGTTCGCCTAACCATGACAGAGTATTGAGACCAACAATTGATAGACAGTAATTATCCTCCACCAACGCCGCACTGCGCCCGTCATTCTAGACAACAGATATTAGGTGTCTTATACCCAGTAATTTCACTAGCTGCAGTGCCCTCAACCCGCAACATAAACGCACATAACACTCCTGTTTCACGGGACGATATCTGGCACTGTATTGGTACCTACCTAGACGATTCAGTATCGAGTCTACCACCTAGTGTAGGGTTCCGAAAATAGGTCAAGTGCTAGTCAGGCTATCCCGCTAAGAGCTCCGGACTAAGTTTTTGCTGAAATTCAATCATCCATACGCACTTACTTCATCTATGGGCACTTACAAGATACTTGTACATAGTGATCTTCAGATTATATATATCTGGAGCCCTATTCTGATAATTTTCAAATAGGCTAATAGGATTGTTATTTTGTTTCAGTGGATAATTTGTTTACAGTTTCGTTCTGTATTATGGTATATTTTAATTGATAAAACATCATTGGTCAATTCATACTACTGTACTATTACCATTTCAAATTAACATTTTAGTTGTACCGGAATACCAAAATCGTTGGATTGTAAAGTTTCGTAATGTTATCGTAATGTCTCGTTAATTAGTAAAATTGATACACTACAGAGCGAAGTTATTTTACAATTATACACAAAACTTATTGTACACTTTTGTAATTAAATATTTTTTAGTTTTCAAGACTATTTATTTATATATTTACTAGATAATTATGCTAACAGCTAAACATACAAACATATAAATAAAATATTTGACAAGGTACATTATCTTTGTTAGCTTATTACAAGCACATACAATACAACAAGGATAATAACAAAAACAAAGGAGTGAGAAAAAAATCCAATAACAAACTAAAAAAACAATAATAAAATTTATAGACTTTTTTGTTACTATAAAAAAACATCGAATTAAATTATAAATAATGAAAACTGAAATATTAAAAACAAACAATATTTAAAAAAAATGGAATTCAATGCTAAAGGACGATGATTATCTTATAAGGTAATTATCTTAAGTAATCGCGGAGTCAGTAAACTATTTGATGCAAACAGGCAAACTTTTTCCCTCTTGAGTTATTTGTATTGATAGACGCTTTCTTTAGTCTAACTTTAATACCTTAATGGAATTTCACTTTCCACGGATAGAATTAAATACATATAAAAATCTTCCTACAGTAAAAAGATACTACGTGCTAATAAAAGAACGATTTAAGCTATGCCGTTGGAACCTAAAATTATGTGTGTAATGAATAAGGTTTTAGTGCTTAACTAATCCCCCACAAATAAAAACGGCTTTGTAACAACGCTTGCTAGGAAAAAAACATGCTAAGGAAATAGTAGTAGCACATTAAAACTATACTAGTTATTCCCCGTGGTATTACCCGCGTTATAAGAAGATATTCTCCCGCAATAAAATATAACCTACAAATTGCGGTGAAAAATTGGTTAATTTTCCTAAAATAAAAGTTTTTACTAAACTAAGAGTTTGGTCTCTCCAATGCAGCGACGGTGACCGTTCAGATTTAAGACCAGCGGACAAGACCCATCCAATTGCGTTGTGGTGTGAGACAGGGGAATGTTATATATATCCATAAAGTGTTCACAAACGCATTGGAGTATATCTTCAAGACCCTGGACTGGTCTGAACGTCAACGTCAATGGAGAGAAATGGAGAGTATATTTCTCATCTGCGTTTAGCTGATGATATCGTCATCGTGGCAGTGTTAAGAGCTTGCTGAGATGCTGAACAGCCTAAATGAGTTTTCCAGACGGGTAGGGCTTGGCATGAATTTAAGTCATGTTCAATGACTATGTCATTTTTTATATATTTTTTTCAATACTACAAACAGACACTACAAATTTTATTTATATATAATAGATTATATAAAAATTTTAAGGATTAATGCAATCCTTTGAATGTTTAAATTTCTATAAATAATACAATAGAACTCAACCCGATGTTAAACTCTGACAAAATGGCCGTATAACATCGCGTCACAATTTCAAATAACATTTTATCGAAAATGTTACCTTTATGGTAATAAGCGATTAGACCGGATTAGCTTAATCGGCATTGGATTGACGTTTATTAAATTAAACCAGATTACGAGAGTCAGGGCATATTTATTTAACGTGAAATAAAATAAGCCTTAGGAACCAACTGAAATAAATTCGCCTATTGGGATTTGCTTTTTCGGGAATTTTAATGTGATATCTTAATAAGGATAATAAAGTCAAAGTCAAAAGTACTAGCTTAGAGATTTCAGAAATTAACTCAACGCGGTTAAATCAAAGAATTATAATTGGACCAATCAAAAACCGGGAAAAGGAAGCTGACTTTCTCATCGACTCTAAAAGTTTCTAAATATAATTTATTAAGGAATCGCCATTGATAACATTACAGGCCACATTAAGTCGAAACCCTTATTGCTAAGAACACTATTCGAGTGCTCTTGAATGAAAATTTTGGAATACAGCTGTACCCCACGAGATTTTCCATGAAAAAATATATTTTCCAGCAGTAAACGTACGCCATAGGTATTATTAATATATGTAATCCAGGGTGTCAGCTAACTCCATGTCAAATCTTGTTATAATCACTAAAACAAAAACAAAAATAAAAAGGGGAAAAAGTAACAAGCATAATCAGTCTTTCACAAACTTTTAGATTTATAAAATTATTAGTGTGATTAATCATCATCAGCCTATAACGTTACGCTGCAGGGCACAGGCCTTCCCGCACAGCATAACCATGGGGAGATTGGGCCGTAACCCACTACTTGGATGACTTCACACACAACCTTTGAATCTCTCTTCTCTTACGGTGAAGGAAAACATCGTGACGAAACCTATGCAAGGATACGAAGAAATTCAAAGGGTTTTGCGTGAAGTCGGCCAATCCGCACTGGGCCCCGTGTGGATGCCTAAGGTCTATACACCCTTTAAGGGTAGGCTCGTGCCCTCAGCGAGTACATTCATCAGCTGATGGTGAATTACTAAATAATAACATTTGAGCAATTGAGCTACATTTGAGCCTAATACACACCCCCCCTGAACAATGACTTACTGCAGAATCTTTTAACAAATCAGTCGTTCACAGTTCATTCTAGGCTTTCCATCTAGTAAGTGCCACTTTTTAATCCGGTGTGTGCTTGAAAATCAAATCAAAACTTGATTTTCATTTTTCATTAAATCAATGTATTAAATAAATTTCCTCGTGTAAAACCGGCACTAATAAGCGTGAATTGAATGTAACCTCCTCGTAATCGACTACTAAACTTGAATATAGCCAAGTCAGGAGACAAAACCAATAGAGAATTACTAGCAAAATTCCCACAGCCAATAAAAACAAACGACTACATTCCGAGCTTTTGCCACTAGTTCGCAGTCGCGTAACGTCCGCCATCTTGCTGTAACACCTCTCGTAACCGCCCCGAACTGGCTTGAACCGGTGCAAACTGGTCCCAACCAGATGTCGCATGACAAATAGCAATGCGGTTCGGAGATGATTTCGGGACTCGCATAAATCTTTTACTCTTGCTCGGAACTTTATATTGGGAGGGAAATTTTGGGACTGTACTCCTTGATGCGTTGTACCTATTACGAGTATAGAAGAAACAAACATATGTCGCATTTATACACAAATTTACAAAGGGAAATAAATAATTTTTGGCATCCAGAACGTAAGCAACATAATTATTTCAAAATAATCTGATCGTAATTATAATTAATTGTGTCATGAAATTTAATAATGAATATTCGTAGAAAGTCTGAAAGTGCCACTAGAAACTAAAAATCTGAAAGATGTTCTGCCCTGGTACACTACATGAGGTAAGATAAATCAATGATACACACATAAACTGAAGGGTAATAAGTTTGGATATTCAAATAAGGAAAGATCTAAGTTAAAATGAATGGAATATTTTAGGAAGGAAAATAGAAAAAAGTCTTGAATGATAACAAATAATTTAATAGGCCATCCAGTGTGTATATATAATCACTATCTGTCACATCCTTGAGCCCAAATACATGCATACTAAAAGCATTTTAAATTAATTGAGATTGATATACCCACGTTTTCGATCTTACTCTATTGCTTAAGTTCATCATCATCAGCTCATTAACGTCCCCACCGAGGGGCACGAGCCTACCCGTATAGGGTGATTAGGCTTTAGTCGTCCACGCGGGCCCAGTGCGGATTGGACGACTTCAAACACAACCTTCGAATCTCTTCGCAGGCGTGCATGAAGGTTTCCTCACGATGTTTCCTTCACCGTAAGAGCGTCGGATAACGTACATATATTTTTTCGAAAATTCGAAAATACATTGGTACGTGTCGGGATTTGAACCTCAGCCCTCCCGGTAGGAAGGCGACAGTCCACACCACTGAGCCACCGACGCTCTTTACGCTTAAGTTACAATAATGGATTTAAAATTATATCTTTTAAAACTTCATTTTCAGTGGCAAAGTCGTGATGTCGATATTATTTAAAATCAACACAATGAAAAATATGTTGTAACACAATCAACCATATTATTTGTAAGACGCAGCTTTCATATTGTACAAAGAAAATCCTCTATCGCGGTTAAATACTTAAAGAATGGACTAAGACCATCAGCAAAACATCGTTGCTTTTTGTAAACCAGCTATTGCCAAGTTAACAGAGGCTATTATTGCTTGGCCGCTTGTATTTTTCAGATCCTTTGTGTTATTATTGCAACATAAAATCTTCCGCATTTGTTCATCAAAAATGTAATATAACATTCATTTCTGTGTTAAAAACGTTCTTTAAGCGATATTGTATTGTAATATTAATATTTTAAGTATTGTTAAACATATCTCTGTAATATTTTGCATTGTTAATATTTGATTGTATTTGTTTGAGTAACCTTGAGCCTATTTAAGAGGCCCTTAGTAAACGACCACGTTTCATTTGGAGCGGGCTATGTTAAATGTTACCCAACGCGATAAAATCCGGATCACGTATATCAGTAAACTAGAGTGGGCGACATAGCCTCCAGGATCAGCAAGTTGAAGTGGCAGAAGGCAGGGCATATAGTGCAACCGACGGCCGATGGGGCGGAAAGGTTACGGAAAACGAAGTAGGCCGACCCCCAACCAGATGGACTGATGACCTGGTTAAGGTGCGGGTAGGGTAGATGGATGTTAACTGCAAGGGATCGGTCCGCGTGGAAATAATCACGGGAGGCTTCGTTCAGCAGTTTCGTTTTAGGCTGTAATGATGATGATGATCATATTATTTGATCATGTAGCACCCATTCCGATAATCAGATCATTTATTCACTCAGATCAATCCCGTATTTCAGAAGACATACTCGTAATATAAAGCCGTTGATCGGTAATCTTTTAACCACCAAGATTCCAGACTTAATAGAAAATCTATTGTTTTTGTTGGATATATCCATCAGCGGCGGTTAAATGGTTAATACTGAATTTCGATTGTGGTCATTCTTAACTAGCAATTGCATATTTTCCATTTTTCCTGTCTAATCTAATCCACTTCTCGTCTGCCTTCTGAAAATAAAAAAAAGTTCAGTTTCCGTAAAGTACTTGACTTTGTGTTTCATTATTCAGCAGATTACATCGTCATACCCAGTGTTACCACCTAAGTTTTAGAAAAAGGGATTTTCGAGAAGTTGAAAAGGGGTAGATAGGGATTAAGCATCAAAAGATTTTCTGTTCTAAAAATACTGGATATTTTCAAGAAAGAGAAAAAGAGCTAGATTGCCCTTTTCGGGCAAAATCGTTAAAAAAGAGTTCACCTATACAAAAAAGTGCTAGATCTAGCCACAAAAGGCTAAGGTGGAAACACTGATTTTACCAAAAGCTAAATGACGCTTTAGCAGAAAAAAAGGTAAGATTAAAGTCACGCACTCAAACAATCCTAGCTTTTTGTCAGTCATGAAACATCTTACAATGGCAAACACCCGTAAATGAACGAAATGTACAGCAAGCACCTAAAACTAGCATTGAAGACAAATGACCCAAAAATTGTTATTCCAAATTTACATAATTGCCCCGATACCCGTCGGAAGCCCATTGAATTTCATCTGGCCCCACAAAAACGGAAATCTTTTAGTATAATAAAGTGAAAAATTGATGTTTTTAAGGAGCTTTCCTTTAAGCTGCTTTATTAAAATGGTTGAAAAATAACTTGTACGAACTAAAAGGGTGGTAAAGTTTGATGGGGATGCCACAGACTTGCGTTTTTAAGATTTGCCTTAATATTTTCTACTGCCCTGCAGGGAGATATTATTATATTATTGTATTATTATATTGGCTGGTTGATTTTATATAGAATAGTAAATTATATGTTTTTCTTTTAGAACCTTTCGCTACCTAAAAAACTTTACTAACATTGAGGTGATCAATTCCTGGCTTTCTCTGAAGGCATTATAACCTAAATGTGCTATCAAATCACATAATACTGGGTTTTGCAAGAAAAAGATGGGTAGCATAATCGTTACAGGATTTTCCGTCAACACTGCCCTTCGTCCCTCAACCGAGACGACAGATGTTAGGTCTCTTATAAACAGTTATTTCACTAGCTACATTGCTCTCTTCCTGAAACCAAAAGTGGTCCTCCTATTTCATTATGCGATACTCAGCACTGCGTTAGATAGATACCTATTATACATTACTTGATAACTTGGTATTGAACCTACCACATAGACGGTAAAAAAATTAGGAAAAGACAACATTGAAACCGAAATCCATTCAATAGTTACCAAAAGAGTTTCCTATCTATTTGGTACAATAATAAAATGATGTGTATATTTTTGAATGACATATATATAGTAATTATTTTAAGCTGTTTCTCATTTTCTGTCTTCTGAAAGCAGTCAACATTTTATTTTTCTCAAGTAATAACATTAAAATATTTAGATCTTTAAGACGACTCCTGTTTAATACCTTAGCGACGATGAAGACAAGAATCGCATTACTGTGGCAAACAATTCTAGCCCTGAATTAATGGATTAAGGTAAGAGTATTTTCTTGTAAGACATGACCAAGGGATCCAGTGACAATGTTCAGAATGTAGGAGCGAAGTAATGTGGGTGCCCGGAAACTTTCGAGGTTCAAATGCTTAAATTAAGTCACAGCCCTAGGCTAGTAAGCTTGAAAGTGTATTATTTTTGAGTTGAAAGTAATTTTAGCCCGTACTGTTTTTAATTTAAAGACGTTATCTTTAATTAAGCTTTGCCTTTAAGTTAAAATGTATTTACATTTTAAGTTTGGTTTATTTCCCTTATAGAGGAAATAAAATAGGTGTGGCTCTCGATTTTGGGTCGACAATTTCGTAATGGAACTCACTGAGAAAAACTATGGAAGGTATATAAATGATTCGTCGTTGATTCGAATACCATTCGACGAAAGCATGGTTAAAGTCACTATGTACGATTTGACGGTCGGTGGTTACATTTGAGGANTCTTTTCGGTTCATACCTGTGAAAAGTTATTATATTTCTTGGTAAATTTACTGATTCATTGCGATGATGGCATGTTTCAATTGCACAGGATGGCATTTTGGAAAAAAACAGTAATTTCTTCTAATATTCGTGCGTCTTGACTCGTCTCACGGAGCGTAAACTGGTAGCCAGTGTATGCTCGTTGAGCTTACAGTTGTCGCACTTTAAACGCGGCTTGCCCCATCTCCTGTATTGGGACAAGAACATAAAATATCACAAGTAATCAACTATACTATCAACATAAGAAAGTCGGTGGCTTAATGGTGTGGACTGTTGTCTTCATACCGGGAGGGCGCAGGTTAAATCCCGCCACGTACCAATGTGTTTTCGATTTTCCAATTTTGATCGTTATCCGACGCTTTACGGTGAAGGAAAACATCGTGAGGAAACCTGCCTGCTAAGCTATTCAAAGGTTGTGCGTGAAGTCGGCCAATCCGCACAAGGCCCGCGTGGACAGCTAAGGCATATACACCGTTTATGGGTAGGTTCGTGCCCCTCGGTGAGCTGATGATGAAGGAATCAACTACACAATGTTCCATTATTTGCGATTATTAGTGTATTACATCAAGATGACAGACAGGCTGTAATCTGAAGATAATTTATTTAAAAAAATCTTCGCAAGCGTCAACTCTAGGTCTATTTCTCTTATTATTGATGGTTCCCATCAAAAATAATCAACATATTTTGTATACAACTGTTTCATAAGACGTTATATTAGTTGTAAGCAAACCGTAATTTGCTTGAAAGACCTTAGACGCCGATCTGTTCCTTTCAATTCTGTGGCACTATTTCGTCATTGTCAAGTGGAAATATACGATACGTAATTTCGGTTAGGCGGGGACATTTTTCAAGAGCTTATTGGTGCTTTTGTTAGTTCGTGGATAATCTTTAGGATCCTTTAGTGATGGTATAAATAATGTTGAAACATATCACGACCAATTTCATGGTTGAGGTATCGGGAGTTATATCGAGTTTCTGGTTTATTCGTGTGCATTTATGTGCATCTGTTGGTGTAGGCTTGGCTTGGCTTGGGTATTTAATACGGATTATGTCTAGGTTTCATTAAACTAATAATAATAAGTCATTTTTGTCATAAGAGACTAGATGACAGTGTATATGTTAGATATTTGTCTGCGCAGAGGTCATTAGGTTAACCTTCGTTGCTTAAGGTTAACAATGATCATCGTCATCTTTATTACAATTATTTCATGATTAGAGAATATAATGTATGTACTTTCATCATCATCAGCTCATTAAACGTCCCCAGCGAGGGGCACGAGCCTACCCGTATAGGGTGATTAGGCCTTAGTCGTCCACGCGGGCCCAGTGCAGATTGGACGACTTTACACACAACCTTCGAATCTCATCGCAGGCGTGCATGAAGGTTTCCTCACGATGTTTTCCTTCACCGTAAGAGCGTCGGATAACGTACATATATTTTTCGAAAATTTGAAAATACATTGGTGTATGTACTTTAATTAACGGAAATTCTTAGTGTGATGAATATGATGATGCATTGACAATAGTGTCACAAAAATGTGAATGTGAGCTAAGTGTATAATGTTGTCATGCAAGTCGCATTGCGTGACGTCACAGCGAGCAGTAAGCACTCTCGGTTAGGTAGGCGCAAATGAACAGTAATTATTATAAGTAGTAAGTATTATATACATTTTAGTAGTGGTAATGTTTTAATATTCTGTATTATCTGATGAAAAGATTAGTACTAAGATTATTGTAATAGTTAAAATCTTTGGCGAATGTGGTACACGGTAAAGTTTGTAAAACTTATGCTGTACTTCATAATCATATTACTTAAATGTTTTAATGAAATGTTAATAAATAAATAAATATATAAAAGCAAAATGACCTTTACTGACATATGCTAGTTATTTCGTTTATATAATAATTCCTAGAATAATTCACAATATTTTTTTCATTAAACAGAAGGCAAACGAGTACGGTTCACCTAATGGTAAGTGACACCGCCGCCCATGAACATTTGCAGGACCTCAGGTCCCAGAAATGCGTTGGCCGCACTTTAAATGTGTGTGCGCTCTTTTTTTGAAGGACGCCAGGTCGTATCGCTGTGGAAATGTATCCAGAGAGATATTATGTTGTTGTTGTATATAATATTGTTTTTGACATTATTACATAAGTATGTTACGTGTTACGACGACATGGATATTGCTGATTAGCAATAACCTAGATTATTGCGCTTATGGAAACCTACCTACTCAAAATGCCGATGCAGCGGAACGTGCCACATTCGACACCGGACGGAGCATCGCCTAATTTCAACACTTTTGATTCCACCATCGAACAATTGTCACGCAATTTAGTAATAATCAATAATTGTAATTTCTTTATAATAAATTTATTTCATTTAATTTTTGTATTTTTTTGCCACCTCCGGCCGCCGCCTTCGTAATTAGAATGTTATTTGACCTGTTTCTTAAAACATTCCTATAGACGGCGTACTTGATAGAGTTAGACTATTTGTAACACCCCGTTTGTGGAGTGGAGCTTCTGATTTATGGCGCGGATTCGCCTGCTACTGTATGCTTTAATTAAAGAAGGTTAGATGCTTACGTGGTTTGAACTAGGTGGTAGACTCGATACTGAGTCGTCTAGGTAGGTACCACCGCAGTGCCAGATATAGTCCCGTGAAATCTGTGCACTTTTGCGTTTCGGGATGCGCTAGTGAAATTACCGGGTATAAAAGACCTGAAAAAAAGTTGGATATAACAATAGTTAAAAAAATTATAGCCTGTCTTTTAAAAACAAACAGGACTTTTTTTAATTATACGAAAGGCAGAATGCAGTGACATTAAAATATTGATAACTCAGCACAATGTAGAAGTTCCCATAATTCATATCTCTACGTTGATATTCCTTGGAAACCTCGAGTTTCTTGCCGGGTCTTCTTGAAGATCCTACTTATTCCGAACCGGTGGTAGAGTCACAAAAAATATGATAATAATAACAATTGACGATTCAAAAGTATCTGTAACAGATTTATTTGAATAAAGATTTTTCTTTCTTTCTTTCTTTCTTTCACCAGTAGAAATACCAGGTCATAAAATATTACTTTATCATTATCATCAGCCCTAGTAGTCCACGCGGGCCCACTTGACCGACTTCACGCATACCCTTTGAATCTCTTTGCAGGCATGGGTCGGCTTTCTCACGATATTTTCTGGCACTGTAAGAGCGTCGAATGAACGTACAAATAATTTCGAAAATTAAAAAAAAACACTGGTACAATTACCATTCATGTAAAATGCATAAACCGGTAGTTAAAGGTACAGTCACATATAATATGATGATAGAAAAAAAATAAAAGAAGCTATTTTTAATGAAAGTTCAACACGTGCCTCACTTTATTTCAACCACAATAATTGTAACATTAACACTACCTTCGACTACCAAATAACCTTGTTACAGCTAATACAGAAACAAAACCCACGACGAATAACAATCCTAAACTTTCCCCCCAAAAACAAATCGAACCATTTTGTTCTCGCACAAAAAACTGCAATAAAACTGAACAAATTAATGAGGACATAACAGGGATAGAACCATGAAAAAGGAATTTGACAACAATACGAAATGGCTCACAAGTGTCATCAATGATCGGTCGAGTGTTTTTGCGGGACGACCCTTCGAAGAGAAAGATACCTTTTGTGAGCGACTCAAAGTTTGAAGTTGGCTGCCAACAGGGTAGTCTTCGAAATCATTGCAAGCGATTTCGGTCGGCAATTTAACTGAGCGGACGATTTAAATTTCAAATACCCTGTTATCCAGATCGAGATTAGCAATGAATGGAGGAGCATTAGCCACCCAATTCATCCCCCTAACCATATCTCTCGGATAGTCTGGGAGATAAGAAAATTATTTGACCAAGTATTCTTAGCAATAAAGACTGTGTGTCAAATGCCTTACATAAAATGCATTTGACGATATATTTGGTGTAATGGTTCAGACGACGGCTATTGCACCGAGCGTTTCGGTTTCAGTCCCCGGGAAGAACTAACATTTGTGTGCATGAACATGTCCGTTTGTATTGGTCTTGGAGTTTTCTATGTTATATTAATGTAATTATAGAAAAAAATGTATATAAGTATGTTTATCAGTTGTTTCGGATCCGTTATACAAGATTTACGCTTAACTTGACTATTCATCACATATATCAGAGAATCGACACCACTCAACTATCGGTAAATCCGTAAGTACCCCGTCCCTTAAACTATGTTCTCCAACAGCCTTAATTTTAATTGTAGATTCATATTATTTTAAACGAGAACAAGCCTCTGAAACTGTATACATCCTTAGTTTTAGTTGCCTCATGATTTATTCGATGAGTGGTTATTTCTTAATATTTTTTGTTAACGATACGTTTTCTTTACCATTTTGTTTCATGAACTACTTTTTCTAACTTTTTTGTTTAATGAACGTTAAATTTGTTAATTCATTTATCGTCTTTTTACCTCAAAGGATTCTAAGACGAATTCTATTTGATCATAAATAATGCTTCAAACATGTATCCATTAAGAATTGAGTATATAAATTAATAAACCCTCCCAATTTACTTAACAGACTGTCAATTTCTGAAGATATTAAGACCCTTTTAAAGAACATTCAATATTCATATTTATTTTAATAGACGCTGAATTGCCTCCAATAGTATTGAATAAATGATTTGACTTGATTTCCTTTGAAGTGATCAGTACGAGTAATTTTATGATATTCAGGACAACGTAAATGGGTTAGCAATAAAGAGCTTTACCGAGACACCGATATATTTTTATTACATAAGGGGGTTTGTGTAAAATTTTGTCTGCATTTTTGTGGGTACTCAACATTAATTTTATTATTACGTTCTAAAAATATTGAAAAAAATATGAACTTAATCGCTTTTAATGTGTCAGTAACATTGTTAACCCTTTCAACGCCAATGACACCTAAGGGCGTCAGAAACAAAAGATTTTCTATTGTGTGGATTCCTGGCATTCAAAGGGTTGATTGCTAAATAGTAATATTTTATTGACCAGGCTAACTTAATACCACTTGATAAAATTAATAATAACTGTTTATCAGTTGTTGGTCTCCTTCAATGCCGCTCTGTCATGGTCAGGCGTATCACTTACCATCAGGTGAACGTTCTGACCGTCCCGTTCACTTCGTAACATGAAAAAAAAACATTTTATTTAGCTCAATCTCAATTTTCACGCTTCAACTTTTCAGAGATTAAGCTATTTCTAACAGCATACCTCTTAAATAAAATCTCCCTTCATGACCATCCTAAACAGTTATTTGTGGACTCAAAGGTTACGATTGGGATAATTGATATAATAAAAAAGATGCAATATGTAACAGAAATAAGAAATTTCTAGACGCATTTTACTCTAGAGTTTTTAAGTTAGACGTGAGACAAATGACATAAATTGATAAAGGGCTTTCTTTTCATTATTTTCACAAGTTTGAATAATGACTTGCAAAAGTTTTTGCAACGCACAAAATTATGCCCTTGGAGACTTAAATAACTTAAGCCTATGGCCTTAAAGTGGCATGTAATGCGAGATTAAGTGAGACATTTCGAACAAGATGTTTTATCGGGAGAATTATGTCGAGAATGATTTCATGATAATTTACGAACATGATGAATTAAAATGCTTTTTGTTTTTTATGTTATAAGTGTCAGCCCTGTGGCTGTCAGGACGCTTATCTGATGGTATACGCCTGACCATGACAGAGCGGCATTGGTGAAAACCAACAACGGATGGACAGTTTTTATCCTCCATCAATGCCGCTCTGCGCCCGTCAGATGTTAGGTCTCTTATACCTTGTAATTTCCCGTGCCCTCATCCTGAAACACAAAAGTGTATAATACTCCTGTTTCACGCAACAATATCTGGCAATGCGGTGGTGCCTACCTAGACGACTCAGTACCGAATCTACCACCTAGTATATGGAGGCTGGATGACCAAAGTGGAGGACTTGAATAAATCTTGAATAAAAAAATAATAACAATTGACGATTCAAAAGTATCTGTAATAGATTTATTTGAATAAAGATTTTTTCTTTCTTTCTTTCTTCTTGAGCTGAATGGGAGAGACCTTTGTAATGCAGTGGACTGCGATAGGTTGAACAGAAAAGACTGCATTTATTACATACACCAGTCTACCCCAAATTATTTGTATTTTATACTCCACAGGAATATTTATTTTTAACTGGAAACGATTCTTCATATGCAATGAGTCCTTTTATTTGTATCGTTTTTGGTACGTTCGTGTAAAATAAAGTATTAAATAAAAAATGAGCAAACAAAAAATTCGCATGGCATGTTGAACGATGACCTTTATGAATTGATCTATTCCAAACATTGTTTAGAGCGTCGGTGGCTCAGTGGTGTGGACTGTCGCCTTCCTACCGGGAGGGCTGAGGTTCAAATCCCGACACGTACCAATGTATTTTCGATTTTTCGAAAATATATGTTCGTTATCCGACGCTCTTACGGTGAAGGAAAACATCGTGAGGAAACCTTCATGCACGTCTGCGAAGAGATTCGAAGGTTGTGTGTGAAGTCGTCCAATCCGCACTGGGCCCGCGTGGACGACTAAGGCCTAATCACTCTATACGGGTAGGCTCGTGCCCCTCGGTGGGGACGTTTAATGAGCTGATGATGATGAAACATTGTTTGACAACCCATTTGGTGTAAAGTGTTGAGACGTCGGCTATGACACCAAAGGTTCCGAGTTTGATTCCCGGGCAGTACAAACATTTGTGTACATGTCTGTTTGCATTGGTCTGGGTTTTCTCTAAGTATTACATATATTTTTGGGGCTAGATGGCGCTGTGTGAATGTCAGTGAATATTAGTTTATTTATTTATTAACATTATAAACGTGTTAAATCACAGACAAAAGTTGAAGATGTCTTGGAAGAAAAACCAGGTATTTTGGGACATATTTAGTAACATCTTGTATGTTCTAAATATACCCCAATCTTGCTTCTCGGTTAGGGATTCCCAATTTTGCGTTACATCTTCTTAAAGGTTATTCCAATTCATTTCTTTTCCCCGAGATGACAGCAATTATGAAGAAGCTTGACAAGATTACGCATGGTGACTCGCCTAGTCCTTTAAACCTATATCTCGATATAATTATAACTTGTAAAGATATAAATTATATACCCATGTAGTAGATCCATTTTTTCTGATCCGAACCTTTTTTTATTTGTTAAATTCCTTTTTTATAGTCCGGACCGTCTTTATTTCTTAAATTCCATGTTTGTACTCGTACATGTCACAATTATTGATTGGTTTAGAAAAATGCTTTAGCTCTTAAATTTTATTTTCGGGGGCTTTTTTTTAAATTTCGATAACATTGATATTCTTTAAAATTTCTGTAATATTATTATTTAATTATGTATTATATTTTTTTACGTTTATTATTGCTTTCATTGTACTTGGTGACACATATTGGATTGGAGACCTCGTTTGGGCAAGGGTAGCAGGAACGCCCGGAAACGTTGTCACTTACCAGGTGAACCGTATGCTCGTTTGCCTCCTGTTCGATAAAAAAAAACATGATGGATGAAAGATAGATATAGTTTGTCAGGACTGCAACGGTGGGCGCCCATTGACGGAAAACTATGAATAGCAGTGGAGAATGGTTATTTTATGTTAAGAAGTGAACGGGACGATCAAGACGCTTACCTGATGGTAAGTGATACGCCTGACCATGTCAGAGCGGCATTAACCATTGAACGCCGGGAATCCAGACACAATAGAAAATCTATTGTGTCTGGCGCCTTAAGGCGTCATTGGTGGTCCAAGGATTAAAGGAGACCAACAACTGATATTCAGCTATTATTCTCAATCAATGCCGCTCTGCACCCGACACCCGAGACAACAGTATTTAGTATTTATTATCAATAATTTCACTAGATAGAACGACCTCATCCCGAAACACAGAAGTGTTAATTCTAATTTGCTATCATTACACTATTTACAGAGCGTCGGTGGCTCATTGATGTGGACTGCTGCCTTCTAGTCTACAGGGCACAAGTTCAAATACCGCAACGTACTAATATCTTTTCGAATTTTCAAAATAATATTATGTACGTTTATCCGACGTTCTTATGATGAAAGCAAATCACGTGAGGAAACCTTAAAAAAAAATTCAAAGGTTGTGTGTAAAGTCCGCTAATCTGCACTGAGCCCGTGTCGATGACTAAGGCCTATACCACCCTATACGAATAGGCTGGTGCTCCTTGCTGGGGACGTGTTATGAGCTGATGGTGAAGTCAATAGTTAAGTCCCTGTTTCACCATAGCTTTTTGGAATGTGGAAAAGCCGCACCATGCAAGTGGACGACTGACTGATCGATTTTATGTAGTCACTATTACTATTCAGAAAGTTTCCAAAAATCCTGAACTCAAACAGTAAATGTAACATACACATAGACGTATGTACGTGACGTGTAAAATGAGATTTCTGAACTAAATAAAAATATGGCATTGAATCGGAAGTGAGAGTATACGTCTGAGGAATATAATACAGTTGATTTATATTATAGTCGTAGAATTTCATAAAATATTTCGTAGGCTTTGTAAGCCGGTCGCGTATTAACCATACTTTCTCACCTTTGTAACAAAAGTTGTGTACCTACGTATCTACCATTAAAAATATGAAGTTTATTTCTAGTTCTTTGTATGAGAAGCATTGTATCGAATTATAGTCCCAAAACTTTTTTTTATCTACTAGCTTTTTTCGTCTATATTATTTATGTTCGGAATGACGGAATACTATAAATTTTATAAGTTCTTTAACTATAAAAAATACACGAATAATTACATGCCTTTTTACAGGAATAAAAGGCATGATTCGGCGTCTTTAAAAAGCTTTCCTACTTTGTTTCCTTTTGTTTTGGCCAGCTGGAGGAAATTTCATTGTGAAATAAGCTGTGCCCTTGTACGTACTTTTCCATGTTTATTGTGTTTTGTCTTTATATGTGTGTGCAAAAATTGTTAAATAAATAAATAAAGATCGTATTCCGTTTAAAACGTATATCTTTGCTCTCTGGTATGCAAATGTACTCGACCAGCAGTGTTATTTACCATCAGGTGAGCCGTTTGCTATTTTCTCCCCATTGCCTTAAAAACATGAAATATTGACATGGCTTAGTGGATCAGCAGGTTGAAGCAGTCACGTATGTCCCAGGACCGATGGCTGGTTAACGAGATGAGTTGCAGAGTCAAGGCAGAGTATTGGCATTTTTAGCGTAGGACGCCCGGCTCGATGGACTGACGACTGTCGCTGGTGGAAGCTTGATGAGGAAAACGGAGGGCCGAGATATCAGCACATAGGAAACCTATGTCCAGTGAAAGATAGAGAGGCTACGNCTTCGGCAGGTAAAATACAATACATCTGTGGTCTCGAGTGACGGGCGCTGGGCAGTGTTGACAGATGATTACTATCAATAGTTAGGTATTAGCATTCAACTTTGCACCTGCTATGGTCAGAAGTATCACTTCCCATCAAATGAGAAAATTGGTCGTCCCTCACTCGTCGTCTCATTACAAGTAACGAAAAAAGATATTCGAGTACTTATCTTTCTTGGGATCTACAATTTTACCTGCATTTGATTTTTATTTATTTGTTGGTCTTCTACCATTTACACATTCATCATCATCAGCTCATTAAACGTCCCCACCGAGGGGCACGAGCCTACCGTATAGGGTGATTAGGCCTTAGTCGTCCACGCGGGCCTAGTGCGGATTGGACGACTTCACAGACAACCTTCGAATCTCTTCGCAGGCGTGCATGAAGGTTTCCTCACGATGTTTTCCTTCACCCTAAGAGCGTCGGATAACGAACATATATTTTTCGAAAAAACATTGATACGTGTCGGGATTTGAACCTCAGCCCTCCCGGTAGGAAGGCGACAGTCCACACCACTGAGCCACCGACGCTCTATTTACACATTACACCTTAATTTTTAAAATATAATTTTAATCTAATCATTTTAAATACCTACATAAAAGATTTCACTTACAGTACTATATTTTATTTACAATGTGAGATGAGATATGTTACCTGTCTTTTTTCTTTGATGCGTGGATACGGATAGCATTTTTTATGAATTAAGTACAGCCTACGGGGCTGAACGGTGAGATACACAATCTTACTTCTTGTTTTTTTTTGTATCAGTGGTGTAATATAAAAGGTATATGACCACATATGTGCTTATTATTATTATCTGAAACACAAATTACTTTTCATGCTTCTTCTTTACCAAATGTATCTCAAACGTATAGCACGCGATTCGCAATACGGATGCCTCACTAGACACAAAACCTAACATTGCGCCCGAAAAAGTAAAGTCGTTTGAAAGTTCAAATTCCCATAACAAGGCGTGCTTATTGTAACAAACGTTACTTAATACTTTAGAATTTGCAAAATACTCACCTACGGAGGGAGGGGAAACTTTTGCACCTTATTTACTTTTCAAGGAATGGTTTCTTAACTTTTTTGAATGTTTTCAAAGAACTGTCTGTACATAAATGGGTGCTGAAAATTATTTATAACACTTCACACATTGATAGGTGGTTCTGAAACTGAATAAAAGGTTTTACGAGTGGCTAATGAAATTGGTGTGGACTGTTGCCTTCGGATCTGGAGGTTGCAGGTTCAATCCCCTACGTATCAATGTACTTTGAATTTTAGGAATTATATGTATTTTTATCAAGAAGCTCTTGCGGTAAAAGAAAACATCGTGAGGAAACCTGCGCATGCCTGCGAAAGGATTCAAAAGAGTGGTGAATTCGGCCATCAGCACTGGGTCCACGTGGACGACTACAGCCCTTTTACAAGTACGCTCATGCCCCGGTGGGAGCATATAATGAGCTGATGATGATGATGTGGCCGATCTAAAACCACTTAAACTAGCTAATCCAATAGGTATGTTTGATGATAATTGTTTACGGTTTTTTTTATTTTGATACCTAAGTACATTATTTTATTCTATTCTTAATCTATTTTCTTATTCTCACCATAATACATTTTTAGCTAGTTTCTTTTTGCTCAATACAGTTTTATGCATACAATATAACCACTTTTACGCCACCAAATTTATTCATCCGGCATTTTATGTATCGCAACATCGCGTGTTATCCAACGTAAAAGGAAAAAATACAACATTCAAATGATAAGAATCTGCTTCAATTTAAATAAAAGAGCGTACGTGGGTGGAACAGTAAGTAACTATAGGACATATTCTGAAGGACCGGTATATATGGCGTAAAATAAAGAAAATAGATATGTTGAATAGAGAAACGGAAAATCTAAAGATGTAGAGATTATCATTAACCTATACTGTCCGACTGCAGGGCATAGACCTTTTGGTGCCGCATTAATATCGGTCTGTAATCCACCACGTTTGTCCAATGCGGTTTAAATATTTCAGTCAATTAGATGATACAGAGATTACTACGAATTAATTATGAATGTGTTGATAAGCTATGCTCGAGGTCTCTTTTAGGGATAAGATCAGAATTGATTTAATCCGTAAAATAACTAAAGTTACCGCCGGAGCAGCAAGTTGAAGTGGCAGTGGGCTGGTCACGTATGTCGCAGAACTGATGGCCGTTGGAGCAGACGAGTACTTAAGTGGAGACCGCGTCTTGGCAAACGTTGCGTAGGACACCCTCCGGCCCGATGGATCGACGACTTGCAAAAGGTCGCAGGTGGAAGCTGTACGTGGAAAGTGGTGGACCTGGATATCTGGCGCAAAATGGGGGAGATCTATGTCCAGCAGTGGTCTGCGATAGGTTGAATAGGTTAGGATTACGACCCAATCTCATTATAGATTTACTGTGCTGGAAAGCCTGTAGTGGAACGTTATTAACCAAAGCTAGGTAGCACAGCTACATTGCACTCTAGATCAAATATTATTAAGTTAAATTGTTATTGTGTACACTGTTGGTCAAACCAAATAAAGAAAAAAGAAATATAATCCTGTAGTTGACACCACTAATAGTTGACGTAATTTTATTGAACTGTCAAAAAGGAACGTTTCCAAATATTTTGTATGATGATATGTGACGTCATTATTCACTATCATCAATTGATCTTATATTTATAGGTTTCAGTGTATACAATACTGCAAATAAACAAAAGTGGTCAATAAAACGACACATAAAATAAGGTGCGGTTTTATAAGAAATAAGGTTTGGTATTTTATTGTGGACGGTGGAAACTACCGGATTAATTATTATAAAATACGTAGAAAAGAGTCAGCTTCTAACTAATGGAACCGAATACGTCATTCCTAAGCACATTTACGTCGTGTTGTTTAGAATTGAAATTACATTCCAACCTAAACTAACACGAAGTGGCCTGTCTACATGATACCGTGTCTCCACTGATGTTCTCATTTGCATTATGTTAAATTTAATTGTAACGAGGTCGCGTATTGTCTAAAACTCATTACGTCACTGCGTCATGACGTACCATCAACCTGCAACGCAGAGCGACAATTAACTAAACATATGCAAACGAGTGCAGTGGGCGTTTGGAACTAGGATTTGTGAATGTTAATGTTTTCTGGGACAGGGGAGTGGTTGGAGTATGTTGAGTGAATCCGACGAAAATATTTTTAGAGGTGATTTTTTGCATAGGACGAGCCCATATAAGTCTGAATTCTGGTTAGAACAGAAATATGATAAGTTTTCTATTTTGAGGTTAAAAAAAATGATTTGGAATTTGAAATGAAAAATGAGTTAGCAATATTAAATCTAAAACAGCAAAGCACGTATGTTCTTGGTTTTGAACAGGAATTTTATGTCAGATTCTGTTATTTTATATCTACCTACTTGATTTTCAAGTTTGTACATTTGCTGAAATAAGTTTCGCTAGCAATTAATAATCATTATTATCGTAGCTGTGTCTAGACAGAAAGGTGAGAAAGAACTTGTTTTGTATTTCATCATAAGTGAGAACCTTTATTATAGTCTGGAGGTCATTAGTTTTTAAGGGCGTCTTATTCCTTTTAGGTGCGAACCAGGAAAGACGCAGCGAATCGCTGAAAGCAGTTGACGAGAAAATCAACCACATGAGAAAAAAGCAATACCAGGATCAAATGTTCCGGTGGTGAAAAGAATAATTTTCTGACCTTAGGTATTTTTGAGTTGCTTAGGCTGATAGTCTTAAGCTCGCCACTTGTCAGTAAACCTTGTAATGACATTTCAGGTCAACAGTGATTATTCCACAAAACAGATATTTGAGTTGCCATTGTCTTTAATATAAAAAAAAGTATTTCGTCGTCTCCATAGACGTGTATAGCCCGCGCAGCGAGACAAACTATCCGAGGCGTGCATGCAGTTCGTCTGCTGGTTGTAATTACGCGTGAACTACGCCCGGATATGACGTTGGGGCGGATTGGTTGCCGTTGTCTCTACGTTTGCACCTGCTTGACTTTTGTGTGTTTCAATTTGTTGAGAGTTTCAGCTATGTTTATCGGTGTAGTTTCTTCTTCATATTATCAAGTAGGTATAGTATACTTATATAATTTTCTTACTGATGATGTGAGCCGTTTATAACTTTATCATACAATTGGCTATTGCCATTTCTTTTTCTTTCTTTGTATTCAAATTTGATGGGTTTAGTTAGATTAATGAGCAAGGTCTGGTGTCACCAGGCTTTCAACCTAGTGTCAGGGATTTATAATAAGCCATTCACTATCGGCAAGGGGCTACTTAGTCCAGCAGTGGGCTACCACGGGCTTTTGTAGTAATTAAACCAAATCACGCTCTTGAACGAACTCATTCATCATTATGGATAACGTGAAATTTAAATAATATTTTTCGGTTATCCATCAAATGGTAAACCAACGTGATAGTTGCTTAACTTGAAAAATCGTCAGCCAAACATGCCGTCGCTAAGATTAAGCCCTCGTATCTATTAGTATCATCATCATCATTACAGCCTAATTATGTGTATTAGTATAATGTAATACATAAGAATGTTTCTTAGTAAAATGTTGTTACTTTTATACATTCAAAAGAAATAGTTTTACATTTTAAACTTTGCAAGCAACTTGTTAATATTGAAAGTGGTAAGTTTAAAGTTCAAGTGTGTAAAAGGCAGGTCGAGTTCTGCGTTGGCTTAATGCATTTTCCCGTTCACATTAAATAACTGGATGAATACACGGTATAACTACTTTCTGAGTAAGAGTAAAAATATTTTTGTTGACAACTATTTTACCTGTCCTACGTTCAAAGCCATGTTGAATAGAAATAAACGAGATCGTTCGATTTTTCCGACTTGTTGTTTATTTACGACTTTGTGACACGTTCGTTTTCTTATGCCATCTATAACCAGTTAGGTTCTTTTTTTATGTTATAAGTGTACAGGACGGTCTGGACGTTCACCTGATGGTAAGTGATACGCCAGACCATGACAGAGCGGCATTAAAGGAGACCAACAACTGATAGACAGTTATTATCCTCCATCAATGTCGCACTGCGCCCGTCACCCGAGACAACAGATGTTAGGTCTCTTATACCCGGTAATTTCACTAGCTACAGTGCCCTCATCCCGAAACACAAAAGTGCATAACACTCCTGTTTCACGGGATGATATCTGGCACTGCGGTGGTACCTACCTAGACGACTCAGTATCGAGTCTACCACCTAGTTATTAGAAAAAACGGTAGAATCATGTGGTTTAATAATCTAACGTAGAGTTAGTATGTATGTAAATATATTTAACTTTACAGTATCAAATATATGACTTAGCATGATCTAGCTATATTTTTACATAACCTTAAAGATGTGCTTGCGTTTCCACGTTCGCATATTCTTAGTGCAATGCAGGACGTAGACCTTTTTAGTTAAAATTGATTAAAATACCTTCATTATCGATCGATTGTGAGTGGGGCATATGCGTAAAACTGATGGCCAAAGGGTCTTGAATGGCGTCTACCTTACCAAAAAAACATTGGCCGAACCCCATTTAGATGGACCGACGACTTGGTTAAGGTGGCGAATAGAAGTACCTAGGGATCAGTCTGATCGTACACCTAATGGGATACCTTTGTTCAACAGTGGACATTATTAGACAGTAATGATGAAGATGAGTCGTTCAATTAACCATCAAACGCCCAATAACTCATATTATATAAGATAAATGCTTGTCAATAACCTAAATTTACAAAGTAAATTAATCTTAAGTTGTATCCCCAAACTGTTTACCAGGCTTTCGGATCAGGGACGGAATTAGCACCTAAGAAATTTAATAAAAAACCCTTTTGTATTCGCCGAGCAAGGGTTAATTACCGCCACATCACTGCGAGAGACGGCGGGGCTTCCTTTGAGAACGCTTTTGGGTAGGATATAGGCGAATTTACTGTATTTGAAATACTTGATAAGGCAACTTTTTTACATACTCTATTCGTATTTTTTTCGACATTATATTAATAATAATAAAATTTATTGCTTCTTCACAAGTCACAATTTCAACATGTGGTCCTTATTAGCTACTTACAATACACAATTTATTTTTGTACCTTTATTGTGAAGCAATTGGATGTGGCTCAGCTATTGTTGATAAATAGGTATAGTACTATTTACAACGCTGGTTTTCAGCCAACTCCACGTCTCTTCAGGTGTTACACGAGGTTAGTGATATGAGGGCCAACTACATTAATGGTATTATCATGACAATGAGACAGTGAGTGATGTAGAAACTAAATTGTAGCTTGTTAATAATTTTGGAAAATAGGTTGTATTAAGTTTATACAGTTAAAAACAGTTAAAAAAGATGCAGTTACTAGCACATTTATGGGTGACGTGTGTTTTATGTTTGCGCACGTGTGTGTGTGGTGTGTGTGTGTGTGTGTGTGTGCGCGTGCGTGCGTGCGTGTGCGTGCGTACGTGCGTGCGTGTGTGTGTGTGTGTGTGTGTGGTGTGTTGTGTGTGTGTGTGTGTGTGTGTTGTGTGTGTGTGTGTGTGTGTGTGTGTAAAATTTCACCTTATCTAATACAATGCTATCAATAGTTATGTCTAAGTTGCAATCCCGCATTTTTTGTATTTGATGTTTAGTTCCTAGTATCAACACTTGGGATTTTGAAGGATTTAGAACTAGAGAGTTTCTTTCAGACCAGTTGTAAATATTTTCCAAATCCTTATTGATATGACCTATGGCTTCATGAGCATCCTTTATTTGAAATGAGTGATATAACTGTGTATCATCTGCGTAAAGATGATATTTGCACATCTTTATATGTCGAGGAAGATCAGGTGTGTACAGCGTAAATAAGACAGGACTCAATATTGAACCCTGTGGTACTCCTTGGTCAACCGTTACGACTGACGAGGACATCTCTTCACCGTCTTTTCATATGTAACGACTGCCTGTTCTCGGTTACATAAAAAGGTCTCAAACCACTTGCAGGTGTTAGGCGAGAATCCGTAATGTGATAACTCAGCGAGTAGAAGTTGCGGTTGCAAGCAGTCAAAAGCCCAATCAAGAAGTACTAGTATGCTTCCCAACCCTTATCTGAGGCTTCTGAGAGGTCATCTGTCACATTGAGTAGAGCTGTTTCCGTGCCATGACCTTGGCGAAAGCCAGACTGGTATTTAGGTATAATAGCATTTGTGTCCAAGTATTCGACTATTTGGTTAGTACGACTTGCTCCAAAACCTTTGATAAAATAGGTAGAATTGATATTGGTCGTAAGTCTTTAAGTTCATGTACGGCCTTATTTTTAGGTATAGGTCTTACCAGTGCCTTTATCCATTGTTTAGGAAAACAGTGGGTTTCAATTGATCTATTAATTATTGCAGTGATAATGGTTAGAGTTCTATGTAAAGTAAGCTTGATCATTTCAATGTTAATGTTGTCGTGTCCAAAATGAATTTGTTGAAATTTTACTAATTATTTTAAAGACTTCTGCTTCTGTGGTAGGTTTTAACTCAAAGTTGTTATTAAACTTAGGTGTTCCATTACCGTTTAGGACATTCTCAATATCTATCTTTTTGCAGCTAGGTACATTTTTAAAATGATTACTAATACTATGGGGGTCATTAATATGGTCGGGTATGTCACAATGTTGACTATTGTTTGTAAGTTGTTTTTTTAAATTTTTCCATAAAAGTTTTGGTTTACCTAGGTTTTTATTAATGTGATGGTTAAAAAATGCTCTTTTTTCGTTCCTTATAGCTGTTGTTACGTAGTTTCTTAACATGCAGTAATATTGTTTTGCAGAGTCTGTTTTAACTTTGTGAATTTTTTTCAGTGCCTCATCTCTTAATGACATCATGAATTTAACTGTCTCAGTAATCCATGGCGTGGCCTTGTCTTTTTTAAAGGTCTTTTTGTATGGTGCATGATTATAAGAAATAATGAATAGTAGTTCTTAGCATTTGTTATTTCCTATTAGATTAGCTGTCTTCCAGTGAAAGATTTGTTCAGCTTTTCCATAAGTTAGCAGAAAAACAAATAGAAAAAATTAAAAAATGTATAATGTACATGATTCATTTTCAGCAGCTCATAACACGACCCCAGCCAGGGGCACGAGCCTAACCGTAAAAGGTCATTAGACCAGTGCGGATTGGCTGACTTCACCTTTGAATCTCTTCGCAGGCGTGCGCACGTTTCCTCAGGTTGTTTTCGTTCACCTCGCTCTTACGTCGGAAAACGAACATGTAATTTCGAAAATTCGATAAGACATTGGTACGTGGTGGGATTTAAACCTGCACCCTCCAGATCAAAAGGCAACAGTTCACACCAATGAGCCACTGACGCTCTCATTTTAAATTTACATGATTACTTTGGCATGATTTTCATATTTGGTAAAAAAAATTAATTTTATGTTTAATTACTACAGTTGGTGTCTGTGAAACAATATAATCGAACAAAAGTCTATGAGATCAAATATTAATTAACCAAGAATTGGCCATCTTAGCCACCATCTAATTTTAACGAATTTATCTCAAGAGCAGGTTGTCTTGGAGCGACGAGGTTTTAGTAATGTACTAAGTATTTTAAAAATATTGTGACTCCATCTTACCACAGCGCTTTCAGCTCAACTCATCTCCTTTGCCAGAGACTTTAGAGACAGCAGAATCGCGGCCATTTTTATTTCGAGATAATACCCCCTTAACATAAACTGGTGCGATTTCCACACTTTTCCTGTTTAACCAGTATTTATGTCTTCGCCTTAATTGGCTAATTAAGCCTTTCTTTTGCTTGATCCTTTTGTAATTACTGTATTTATTTGGCATTATTACGACAACTTTATTTTGATAGGGTCGATTTAAAATTCCTGCTTGATGCCTAAAAAATATATAATCCGATTTACGTTTATCGAAAATTCTCATTAACTCCTAACTTGATATGCTAATTTGTAGAATTGTTACGAGTTCTTAAAATATAATTTATACACCAAGGGTTCCGGATTCGATGCCCGGGCAATACAAACATTTGTGTGCATGAACATGTCTATTTGTAATGGTCTGTGTGTTTTCTATGTATGATATGTATGTACATATTTACAAAAAATATGTATATAAGTATTTTTTCGTTGTCTTGTGTTGTGTTTATCCGTTGTTTAGTGCTCATAATACAGGCTTCACGCTTAACTTGAGGCTAGATGGCGCTGTGCGGATGTTAGTGGATATTTTATTTATTTTATTATTTAAGATACTGTAATCTTTAGCCTGGCCGTGTGGATATTATAGAGAACTATCGTGCAGTAGGTCCAGCAGTGGATAGTTACTGCTTGTTATGGGGTGAGATATTTTGTGACGTATTTATTAATATTTATTTTGTTATTATGTGAACAGCATGAGCAATTCAGTACTGAGTAAGTGATGTCACTTCATCATCAGCTCATTAAACGTCCCCACCGAGGGGCACGAGCCTACCCGTATAGGGTGTATAGGCCTTAGTCCGTACACGCGTGCCCAGTGCGGGTTGGACGACTTCACGCACAAACTTTGAATTTCTTCGCAGGCGTGCGCAGGTTTCCTCACGATGTTTTCCTTCACCGTAAGAGCGTCGGATAACGTATATATATTTTTAAAAATCGAATCGATGTCACTTACTCGTTACTGAATTAGTACCCAGTGCGCAAAACACTCCTATTTTATGGTGCAAAATTCATATATACACTGCGGTGTATAAATTTGAAATTTAGTCTTTTCAGTACGAAAACACGACGAACCGCTTCAGCTATAAAACTAGTAGACTGCTGAAATGATGCTCCATCAAATGAGGAATTGCTTATTTAGTCATTCATTCATAAGTGTTCTGTAAGGACCTAAACTGAATAAACACTTTTCATTTCATTTCAGTCTACTAATACAGCTGTGCTTTACACATGCATTGTAAAACACCACAATATATTGCGAGAAGGCATCATATTTTCTTTCAAGCCCAAGCTTGAGGACCCTTGACTCTTCACCACTTGTCAGCCTTGTATTGCCATTGTTTGACACATTGTACGAGTATATAAGCTTTTGTATGCTGAAACTATATGTTACTTACTACCTGCGCACACGAAGAAATTCAAAGGTTGTGCGTGAAGTCGGCTATCTGCAATAGGCCCGCGTGGACGACTAAGGCGTATAATAATAACAATAAAATCATTTAATCAGTGCCAAACACAAACAAAGTTATTAATAAAACAAATCTTAAATCTTAATTACAGTAAGGACTCTGAAAGGTGCCTACTCAGCTTTATGTCGAGGTACTTAGTAAGCACCGCAACACTGATCTTCCGTGTGCACCGGGTGCAAAAGAGAACGCAACCGCCTGCGCCAACGCCGTAACAGTATCTATCAGATAAATAATATACTTCATATACACCATATGTGGGTAGTGCGGGAAGGTTGGTGTCCCTCGGTGGGGATGTATAATGCGCTGATGATAAGAGGTTTTGGATACTAATATGAATAGCCTATCTTACTTTACAATGTTTCTCGATCGTTATCAACGATCGTTTTCAACTTGAGAACTGTTTATGTATTTTTATATATTGGTTAACTGAAAATTGGTTATCATTTTTGATAAAGCGTTTTTTATTTTCGATATTAAAGTCACCCACCAATCCGCTTTGAGCCCGCGTGGTGTATTACAGCCCAAAACTCCTCACAGGCAGTTATGTGGAATTCCTATCCCTGCAATATAACGTTATGGCAAATGATTAAATTAGTAAAAGACAAGTTTACAAAAATAAATAATAAGTAGGGTTTGGTGTAGATCTGAAATTTTCATACTTGAAGATAAGCCTTTTCGTTATTAGACGTACCGATAGTAGTGGAGGGTAGCGGAGGGATGGGGGCTGAATCCGTAGCGATATCTGCAGACGGGCACGCTCTAATTTGCCAATCGTCGGAAAAATTCACTTGGATTCACACAATTCGGAAGTGAACCAAGCACTAAAGAATGTTTTTTTTTATATTTCAGCAGAGGATGTTTGTCATCGGGGAAGAATTTCGTTCAGCATTGTACGTATTATGCTTTAATGATGATGAAGAATATAGATTGGGGATTTAAGATTATACAATTTTTTGGGGAGGCCTATATTCAGAATACATGTAGTTAATGGTATAATTTATTTGGTTCATTATAAATGAGCTCGTCATGTGAAATCAGACTTCAATCTCTAAACCAATTCAGCTTAATGGTCAATATCCCCACAATTACCGCAGTTAAAAATCCCCGTGGTATTAAAAAAACGAGTGAATAGGCTTTTTTTGGGCAAGCTCGCTCCATCTTAGAGCACGTCTCTTCCATTAGGATAGTCTGTGCTCAAGAGCAAGCCCATCATGCATAAAAAAGGTATTTTTCTCAAGCAGCTCTTAATTACTTTGCCTCATTGAATTTTTTAATGGTAGCAATTAAGATGACGGAAAGTGGCATTTTCAGTTGAGGTTGATTTTGGTCCCATAAGTTTGGTCGCTGAAACCTCATACATCCTTACAAAGTTTCGAGTTTGTATACATACTTATTATTTAGAGAACTGTAATATTTCTATTCGTCCCACGAACATTTACAATATTTCAATACGTAGCATCGTGTCACGTCTCGCACAACACTATCCAGCAACTACGTGCTCAAAATATCTACGGAGCCAGTCGACCGATTCTACTAACTTTTGACTTTACCTGTCGAATTGTAATGAAGCTAAATATATCCTCGGATCACATGAACCGTACCAAATATGGCATTACAGTGAGATAGCAGTTTTGCTCTACGTAATGTTCAAAGTAGGAATTCTAGTTTGAATTTGTTTTTGGTAGTTTAGCTAGTGCGCTTAAAATGTTCGATTGTAATTGCGATTTTCCTAAGTTAAACTTTATTATACTAGTTCATTAAGCTGCCCACATGTTGATCTATACTATTCATATATGATTGTGAAGTTTCTGATATAACTTACAAACTTAAATTGTTATTGGAAATCTAAATTAAATAGATTTGACTGTCAAACTCAGGCTACAATGTAATAATATCCTTGACCCTTGCATCAAAGACTTAACGAAGATCCTATTTTTTGGGTATACAAATATAGTACGAATATAACTAACACGTCTTTGCTTACGAAGAATTAAGTCTGACGCATAAAAAGTATGTAAACCAAATTTTAGATTGGCCTAAAAATCTCAAAAAAGTTCTATCCTAAATATCCCACAGACCATGGGACAAATTTCCAAAAATACTGATGTAGATTCATTAGCAACAAAAATTGACTTACAATAGAAAGCTGTCTTTAATTGATACCGTAGGGAGTTATCTAAATACATTCAAACCACTTAGAATAAAAAGACAATGAGTTGCTTAGGACGCTCTATTATATAAATATATTTTATTTCAGTTTACAAACAACTCACAATAAATCCTTAAAAGAAATACTTCATATTTATGTTGTTTATTGTGAATCCTGCACCGTTACCCTTAGGTTAATATACTTTACATAATACTTTTATACTGACAGTCATCATCATCACCTCATTATAAAACTCTAAGGAGGGGCACGAGCCTACCCTCGAAGGGTGTGCCTTAGTCGTTCATACGATCCCAGTGCGGATGGACGCTCATAACTTTACAATGATACAACCAAAGATCTAATTTGAAGAGTCTCTAATTGGAATCGTTATTAACTTCAGCATACTCGCATTAAAAAAGTCTGTAAGAATTAATATGTATTTATTTTAAGCCCAACAAAAACCTTTCATTCTAGGGGATGAACACAGCCAATTTCCTCTCTGTCACGTTTTGCTTCATTTACTGAATAATTTATTGTTAAGGTAATACAGCCATTTACAGACTAAGACAGGTAATCGATTGTGGAAATGGTATCGAGAATGTGACTCGAATTTAAGCCGATTCGATTGATGGACAAGTGCAGATTGTTTAATTAAAAATATTTATAACATTCTAAAGTTAAAGTTTGCAGATGCAAGTCAAGCAACTCTCGCTGTGGTCGGTCATCGGATGGGTGACCATAAAATATGATCCTGTTCCTACGTACTTGAAAGACATCTTAAATATTTTGGTTAAGGCTACTACTTTAAGCTGGTAGTTAGCATCCCCCAAATTCGTTAACGCTTGCTTGAGGACTTACGACATAATCTCATTGGTATGCTGTGTGGAAAGGCCTATAAGTACCCTATATCGTGATAATTTAGGCTGCTTGTTAGATTTATATATGTTAATAGACTGAACCATATTTATAGCTAAGCACATTTGATCCAGCGAGAGAAATGTCTACTTTTTATGGACTTAACTCATAAAAAGAACATAGTATCCACAAGATAACTGCAGTCACTGAAACGTCAATAGCAAAATAATTACTTATTTAATGTCAGTTTTATTACTCGACCTAATCCGTCTCATAGACTGAACCTTATTTCTTGCTAAGCACATTCGCTCCAGCGAGAGAAATGTCTACTTTTGTGGACTTAGCTCATGAAAAAGAACATAGTAACCACAAGATGACTGCACAGTCATTGAAGTCATTAAAAAGACTATCAATTCTTAAAAATCTGTTTGATTTATCTGTTTACGCGACCTAATCCGACGATTTGGTTTTAATCCAACGTTTTTTTATCCCGACTGTCCTTATCGTAGAATCTTGAAACAATACGACTTAAGATATTCTGATCAGACGAATAGCGACCTTTGTAAAACGCGATCAAATCTGTATCCAATACCTCATTACAAGCAAAATGACAAACACAGATGTTTTTGCCCACTGAGGGGGACATCGCGAGCGGACGTTTCCATGACGAGGGTCTTGATAATTTGAGGTAGGACTATTTTAATGTGACTTCTGCAAATACGAAATTAACTTGCGCTTTGATTTTACTTGCTGTGAAGGGTGGCAAGATTTGATCTACAGTTATACAATTTGTAGTCTTTTGTTTAGGTAAATGTACACTCATTCGAAATATGTGTATGTGTGTTGTCACTGCTTTCGAAACACTTTGGTTGTTTTGTGAGCATATCACGAATCTATACTTATTACATCATTGTAAGAAACAACTTACGGGCTAAGAGCTGTTTAGAGCCAGGTGGCTTGATTTCAGAATACATATTCTAAAGAAACCATTAATTAAGAAATCAAATTGAAATCAATAATTTTCATGATAACGAAAGTCATGATGATTTAAGATGAGAGTATTTTAATATGACTTCTACAAATACGAAATGATCGTGCGCTCCTTTACTTTATATAGAGGAAATAAGCTGCAAAGAATTTGTGGAATTTATAGTTCCGTAAATAAGATCACAAAAATTTGATAAGTAGCACTTTGTTATATCAATAAAATTATTCTACAGGAAAGTAAGGCCAGATGTAGTCTCGTGATCCTGATTTTCAGAAGTGTATAACTTGAATAAATTGGTAACACAGATTGAAATATACATATTAAGGTAAGTATAATATATATCGATATTATAATAACGGTTTATGATTTGAATTCATTTGCATTTTGAGATGTAGTTTTAAGTGGAGTTTTTACTACAATGAGAAAAGATAAAACACAATAATTAATTTCTTTGGACTTACAAATAAGATTAGTAACTTTCAAATCTAATTAAAAACTATATTAAGGATCAATAGAACGATAAGCAATCATCATCATCTGCTCACTACACGTCCCCACCGAGGGCACGAGCACAGGCATCTGTATTGGGAAATCTGTGGGCACGAGCCTACCCGTATAGGGTGATTAGGCCTTAGTCGTCCACGCGGGCCCAGTGCGGATTGGACGACTTCACACACAACCTTTGCATCTCTTCGCAGGCGTGCATGAAGGTTTTCTCACGATGTTTTCCTTCACCGTAAGAGCGTCGGATAACTTACATCGGATAACGTCGGTTTTGAACCTCAGCCCTCCTGGTAGGAAGGCGACAGTCCACACCATTGAGCCACCGATTATGTCTTATTATGTGCATATTGAGCTAAGTTAACCTCAACATATCAAGAAGAATAAAAAGAAACTGAGTTGCTGTTCCAAACGTAAACCATAACAGCAAGACGTTCAACACTATTAACAAAGGTTATCTGTTATTATTTAAAGCATAATTAATTCCAAACTGAATGTGACTTTAAACCTATTATCAGTGTACCCATATTTGCCCTATGCAAACCTTAATCAATAAATTCCAACTTTAAGTCCATTTAACCCTTAAAGCTATTGGCTCACTAATTTGTTGGTACAAATTCGTAAATGCACCTGACTAATGATTGTAGGGTACGAGGTTGATATTAACTTTAAATTTACCCTGTTTGTTAATGTGTTTTGATTCTGATGCCGTGGAATCGTTTATTTCCAATAACTCTCAATGAAACAAAATCAAATTTTTGAAGACATTTTTATAATATTGTATAAAGTTTATTATATATTTGGTTCTTGTATTTTATGATCAAGATTTAAATTTCAACTTATATTGTTTTGTTTGACGATCTATACCATCTAAATAATTACTTTAAATATTCTTCATTGAAAGAGCGTCGGTACTCAATGTGTGGACTGTCGCCTTAATACGGGAGGTGAGGTTCATCTCCGCACGTACCAATGTGTTTTTGAATTTTCAAAATTAATGTACGTTAATCCGACGCTCTTACGGTGAAGAAAAGCATCGTGAGGAAACCTGCGCACGCCTGTAAAGAGATTCAAGGTTGTGCGTAAAGTCGCCCAATCGCGCTACGCCCGCGTGGACGACTAAGGCCTATACACCCTATACGGGTAGGCTCATGCCCTCGGGGGAACGTTTAATAAGCTGATGATGATGAAATTCTTCTTCTTTATTAAAATGACTCTTTATGATTCTTGACTCTGACTAGCAATCAGAACGGTAGTATACGAAAGTTAAGCCAGTTAGCTGTAGAGGAATTTTATTTAGACAAAGTTATTTTGAAATTCTTATACTTACGGATCGGAACTTTAACATATTAACATTATTCTAAGCAGAAGAGATCTAACGTGAATAAAGCATTGATATAAGTTTAGAGTAAGTAAGATTGTACATAAAACAATGATGATTGATAAAATCTTTACAGAGGAGCGAAGGTTTAAGATATCTGGCACAAAATAAAAAAGCCATTTGCAGCATTCAACTTCAAAAGTATGAAGTTAGTGAGTGATCGATGTGACAATATAGGAAATGTAATATGTACTGCCTCAGGTAATTGGTATCCTTAATAATAACAAAATCAGAACTCAAATGTGATTACTTCTAAGATGGCGATGACGGAAGCAAACCGGAGATGGGACGTCGTTCTAGCGTGTTGTCGGTTCCCATTAGATTTCTCCGATGAACAAGAAATTTGAAAATAACTGCTTATAAACAGGTTTACCAATGTTTCTTCTAATAGTAAGACCAGAATAGATAATACTTTATGCAAAAATACGTCCGAGTACGTAATAGTAATAGGATAGAACGTAAAGCGATAGTTCCCTATTCGAGAGCTCAGACTTGTTTGATAGGTGGTTGACTCGGTACTGAGTCGTCTAGGTAGGTACCACTGCAGTGCCAGATATCGTCCCGTGAAATAGAAGTGTTTTGCACTTCTATGTTTTGGAATGAGGGCTCTGTAGCTAGTAAAATTACCGAAATTATATGTACGTTATCCGAGGAAAATATCGTGTGAAAACCTGCGCACGCCTGCGAAGAGATTCAAAGATTGTACCTGAAGTCGGTCAATCCGTACAAGACCCGCGTGGACGGCTAAGACCTATACACCCTTTAAGGGTAGGCTCGTGCCCCTTCGGTGGGTATGTTTAATGGGCTGATGATGATAAATTTTTCACTAAAAGTTTTATAATTGAAAACAAATGTTATTTCAGTCCATCAGTTTTTAAAAAACCCTAAATTATACAGTTCAAATAAAATGAAATCCAAGATTCAAACAAAGTCACTATCTAACTTTTTCATTGCAAAAAATAATACAAATGACATTACAGTATTTGAGCCGTCTGATCCTTAATAGCTTGTTACAATAAACTCAACTGAACGAAGTACTCTAAAAGATGAAATAAAGTTCGTAACTTTTTTCTTTCGGATTAATTTCTTAGTCAAAGTAAAGGCTTAGTCTGGGTTTTGGCGCAATATTGCTAGGTTTAAGAAGTAATTCTTAAACTTGTTAAAGCTTCCAAAGTTATAATTCGGTTGGTACATTGCTGGTTAATCTCTTGTTTATTTGTAAACAAGATTTAACAAACAAATTTAGTGGTGATAGACTAGTTACTGGGTCATCAAGTAGGTACCACCGTTGTACTAGATATCAACCCGTAAATTAGAAATGTTTGCACTCTTGTGTTTTGGAATTAAGGCATTTAGCTAGAAAAAATACTGGGCATGGATGACGTAACATCTGTCGTCTCGGGTGATAGGCGCAGAGCAGTACTGACGGAGAACAAGGACTACCTACTGTTATTAATTTTCTTCAACACTTGTTCAGTCATGGTCAGGCGTGTCACTTATCAACAGGTGAGTGAGTTGACGACCCTTTCGTATATAACATAACAGAGTGCACATGAAGTTGTTGTTTTACACATTTGGTTATGGTTACATTATTAGTATAGAGAAGAAATTGATGAGGTCCCCTTCACAACAACAATTTTAGCTAACAATTCATTAAGTACTTTGTATAATAATATTAAAGCAAATTCAAAAATTTCATTCTAACACAGGTTTTTAAACTGTGTTTTCATATTTAATGTATAAAAGTTTAGAAAATAAGTTTACAATTAACCTGAGCAGTCATAATTGCAATTGGTTTGCTGCCGTACTGGTTTCTCACTCTGCCTTTAAAGCTCAAATATTTTGACTAAACCACAGAACTTCACTCCTTTACTACAGGAAAGCTTACAAGCTTTGATGTTGTGAATAAACATTGACAGATCTATACTTAGCGATGTCAATTATTACGTTAAAACTATTTCACATTTACAATGATGTAAAAAGTATGGATTCGTGATATGCTCACAAAACAAACGGAAAAAGTGTTCCGAATGCAGTGACAGCACACATACACATATTTCGAATTTTGAACACATTTACCTTAACAAAAGAGTACAAACTGTACTCTTCGGCGGTTCGTTTTTTAGGCACCGATGGCGTATCTACCTTTATATATACATAATCATTGATATTACACCTCGGATTTAGATAAATATTCGGCGACCAAGTTAAACACAATTTAATTAAAGTTAAATAGCCCTGAGACGTTTCAATTTCAGACTGTATCAACTCCGTTTAGTAGACTCTTAAACTTTTGATTACTTGTACAATGATTTATCTTTCGGATTAGAAAGGTTTTTAAGTTAAGATTGAAATGAAGATTGGGAATTGGAGTCAAATGTAGTTGTGATTTTTCAATATTGAAACAACCCAGACTTTAATTTGCAGACGAAAATAAATTTATTGGAAAATAAATTAAAGATACGCAAAATCAATTCGTAAGTTATTTACACGAATGTATGTACCGACCTGAGTTATTTACATATAAAGATTAAATTGAAATCCATACGTTGTGAAGGAAATCTCGAATATTCATACTAAATGCGATTTATTGAATGTTGTCTATTCATCAAATTTTCCAATCATAGTCAATGATGTAAAAAGTATAGATTCGTGATATGCTCACAAAACGACCGAAAAGTGTTCCAACTTATCACCAACCAGCGTTTAACATCACTGTAAGTATTGGCAGAACTTTCACGGGCGCAGTGCGGCATTGATGGAGAATAATAACTGTTTATCAGTTGTTCTGTCTTGGTCACCATAATCTAAATAAATAAAAAAAAACTGTCTGAAGAAGCCTACCCGCAGGCCGCATGTTGCCGATTTGTGCCCCGAAGTTAGTTGAGGCGGGAAATGTTTGACAAATTTAAAAAATCATTACTTTCATCAACTTATAATGCAAATGTACAGTTGTTTTTTTTTAATATTATTAACCAAATTCATATTTTTACAAAACAGTACATCGCCGAGTTGACCACTTATCTCTCTCTCTTAAATCTGTTGCAGTCCATTGCTGGGCACAGATCTCCGTCATATTGCGCCGGATATCCAGTCCTCCGAATAAACAGCGTCCACAGAAATTTTATTTGATAGAATGATATTAATTATGAATCCCTAAATATCTAGTATTCAGAATAGCACAAATAATTGATTGTACCTTTTAATCTTTTTATTAATGATAACCACAAGTCCAAACAATCATAAAAGTGGTACGATACCATAATATAACATCTCTACACTACTCGTAGAAGCTTTAAGGGGGAAAATTCTATTAGGAAGGGAATTGTTCTGTCAGTATTTCATAACGACAGCTCCGGCTATTGGTTTATTACAACCGTACACTAGCGTGCAAGGAAATTGGTTTAAATGAAATTATTTTCCACATTTCCACGCAAAAGGCGGCTTAGGGCCAACACTGGCTTAACTCTTCACTATCTCTAAGTCCAGCGTTAAATAATATCACGGGCCGTTATAGCATTAGTGTTCACTCGTAGTATTTTGTCGTAATATGGGGATACTTATGATCCAGTCACCGTCGTATTTATTACTAGTTGAAGCCCCCCACATTGTTCACGCCAACTTTTCTTTTTATAACCACGTAATTAATTTTAAAGTATTTCTGCGTA
This sequence comes from Leucinodes orbonalis, assembly GCA_019425675.1. Taxonomy (NCBI): domain Eukaryota; kingdom Metazoa; phylum Arthropoda; class Insecta; order Lepidoptera; family Crambidae; genus Leucinodes; species Leucinodes orbonalis. The sequence continues at coordinate 48,139 of PQWD01012736.1, read as the reverse complement.
AATGATATTTTAGCTTTATTTTCTTAAATAATAGTGGCAGAAAACAAATTGATAATATGCATAACGAACATATCTTGGAAATAAATTAATATCCACTGCTATTCACATAGCCCCGTCTAGACCCAAACTAAGCATTAGCCTGTGAATGAATGATTTTATGACTGATTTTTATATATACATTCAAGATAGTATTGGGATTTACTTAACAGTTTTACTTTTAAATGGGCTTTTTGTTCTTGGCCGCTGAAGGAAGATCCCTTCCATTTGCGATCCTAGTCTAATAATGTATAAGACTAGGTTCGCAAATGGATCTAAGTTCGTATCCGTTTATATGAGCACCTCGATTTTCTTATTTCTCTACCATGATAAATTAAGTTCTAAGTGGAAAAAGCAGTAAAACACTTACTATAAGTGAGTATGTGCTCTTTAAGCTACCTTTTGACGATGAAGATGACTATACGTTCGTTTTCAGAGTTCATATCAATTCCGCAATATCTTCAAAATTGAAATTCAGAATTTAATGGCGGATCTTATGGTGTAGAAATTTTTAAAATTAGTTAGGATACTTTTTTTTAAATTATCAAAAATATTTTTGGGATCATTGTTCATTAAAACTGATACAAATCGGCCACTTCTCAAAATATCGAAAACAAAAAATCCTTCGAGGTTATTACGCATCGAATGACATCAGAAAGTCGGACTATAATTGCTACGGCAAGGACTGTAAATTTTTTACATAAAATATTGTTACGAATTGACGTAATTTAAATGTCATTAAAATGGCGGCTAATATGTACGTCAGACCACAGACAGTCCATAGAGTATGACATGCGAATTGCAAATAGCAAAGAGTCTAGTATGTTCTAGATAATTCGCGAACTATGTAGAATGACGTCGACGCTTCGAGCTCAGCGCCGGACAGGTATATAAGGCGGCCGACGGTGGCCGGGGTCTTGTGTTCTACTCAAGAGCGAACGAAGAGCGAAATACCTGCGACTACAAGGAAGAAGCGAGTGGTACAGCGATATCTAAGGGATCGTCGAGTGTGATATAACAGTGTGAAGAGTTAACGTTGATTATTACGTGTGTGTGCGGAAGTGTTGTGTTATAGTGTGAGTGTTAATTACGGATTTTAGTGCGTGCGTTAATTGATTAATTAGTACAGTGTAAGTGTAATTAGTGTGTGTGATTAATATTGGTTAATAATAAAGTGTTACCGTTTATTCTCGTGTTTGCAATAATTTATCCGGAACCCCCAGTCGTAACAATATAACCGACATAGGAAACCTACTGGACCAAATTAATCCAGACTATTATGTAAATACTTTTCAACATTGCACAAATAAAATAACTCAATCTGCGTCACACGCTTTTAATCTGTTGTCACTTCGGATGCTGTCAGCGATTTCGCCGCTGTATTACCCATATATCGTAATTAATGCAGCGTTGCATTTATTCACAATTAACGTGCAACAACAGCTATATTGAACACAATTTTTTTAAATTAATGAAAAATTTTACATACAAAACATTAATAGTGCTACTAGTCTAGTCTAATAGCTATGAATGACAAAAAGATGAAATTTATATTTGATTACAAAAAGTAAGTCACAATACTTACTGTGCTTTAAACCAGTTTCTTGTGCATACATCTTAAATAAACAATAATGTAAATAGATGCATGATCTCCAGCAAAAAGTGTCCGCTATATAATGCCCCCAGTTAAGCATAAATTCATTCGTAATCACTGTCGCTCGCTTCATGTCATAGTGATTTTGTCATAGTATGGGTAGGGTAACAAAGGGTACAATACAAAAACACGAGGCTTATGATATTGTTAACTTTTAAACATCTTATGGTCAATTTTAGGATAAAAAAGGCATGAAATAGTATTGAGTAATCGCTTATATATATTTCATTGTAATTATCGGATTTGTTTGCTGTTTTTTTTCGTCAAGTCAGTTTTGTGATTAAGAAGCATAGTATACTTCTGTAATAGCAATGTATTTGTCTTATATTATGTAAGAAAGTACATAAAGGAACTACGAACGAAGCATGATACAATACGTATACCCTCACTATGTATATTTAAAATGTTATTTAAGTATTGTTTGTTTTTAAATTTAGACTAAACTATGGGGTGGAGGGTTGATAACTGAGATACAGGATACTCTTAGTTCAGGTATCAGCCACCAAATGTGCTCACTTTTTGTTAATAGTTAACTCTCATTTATTTATAGTAGTATTAGTAATTGGTGAAATAAACTTTATTATTATTATTTAATGAATAATTTTATGTCATTAATATAACATGTGTCAACATAATGTGTCAAGTGGTTCGGACATTTTATTGATATTTCTTCGTGTTTGTGCATATAATTAGTTATTGTTATTTCTGCCAACATGACAGTACGATTTGATACCTATTTCGTAGGTATTTTATTTAACTATATGTATGGTAGCATAGTGACGCCTAAATGTTGGCGAGCCTCAATAACACTGTCCATCATCAACTCTAACTGATTGATAGCGTTTGTCAAATAACTTGAAAAGAGTTTGAAAGCCAAGCCCTGATACCCAGTCTATCCATTTTATTTAACAGAATCGCGACGGAGACGGTGCGAATGCCTTAGCCAGATCGATGAAAATTCCAATACCCTCTCCCCATTATCCAGCCAGTAGCAACGAAATCTGTAGAGTATGTACAGCATCGTCAGTGGACTTCCAAATAAAAATAAATATGCATATTTATTTATGTACTTTTGAGCACTGTATATGGTTTAATTTCAAATATATTTTTTCTGCAACTAAACCGACTCTGCTATGTATGATTTTATGGAAGATATTGCTTATTAGTAATAAGGCCGCTTTTTGTACTGTCTTACATTTAATGGCCGCTTTTCATACTGAAAATTGTTTCTAAGTGTGGAATTTCACAATAAGAATAATCTATATTTCATTTTGCTATACAATTACTATTTAACGCCAATAGCATTAAAGTTTCATCGGAATACCAATTTAACAGTTGGGTAGTAAAACGACCCATTTGGTGTAATGGTTGAGACGTTGGCTCTTACACCAAGGATTCCGGGTTCGATCCCCGGGCAGTACAAACATTTGTGTGCATGAACTACATAAACATATTGTTGTATTGGTCTGTTTTCTATGTACGATAAATTTATGTATTTACTAAAATAAGTCTCTTCAACCTATCGTAGTCCACTGCTGGACAAAGGTCTTGCCCATTATGCGCCAGATATCCCGGTCCTCTGCTTTTCTCATCCAGATTCCACCAGCGACCATCCGCAAGTCGTTGGTCCATCGGGCCGGAGGGCGTCCTACGCTACGCTTGCCAAGACGCGGTCTCCACTCCAGAACTCGTCTGTTTCAACGGCCATCGGTTCTGCGACATACGTGACCAGCCTTCTGCCACTTCAACTTGCTGATCCGGTGGGCTATGTTGGTAACTTTAGTTCTCTTACGGATTAAATTATTTCTGATCTTATCCCTAGGAGAGACTCCAAGCATAACTCGCTCCATTGCGCGTTGAGTGTCTTTGAACTGGACCAATCCCGCAGTCAGTGTCCATGTCTCAGCTGCGTATGTTAACACGTTTAGGACGCATTGCTCAAAGACTTACGTCTTTAAGCATTGCGGAATAGTTGACGTTAGCGACATGACGTAGCTTAAGTATAAGTAATAAAAAAAACTTATTTATTTAAAGTAATATTATGGTGTCGTAGGTAGTGTCAAGTTGTTTAGTGTATTATTAAAATTGAGGCACCGTTTCCGTGGCCAACAGTACAATATCTGGTTCCTATATGGCGTCACTGTATTAGTTATCAGAACACGTGCCAACTTTATGCACACTATCCCAACATCCGCTCATTCTCCTTTTTGATAACGTATAGAGCTTCTGGATAAGACCGTTGAAGGGCTCGAGCTGAGCATCAAGCAACTATCAAATAGTAAGAAATTTGATGGTCACTGAATGTTCTTACGTGTATATTTGAAGAAATATTAAAAAAAAAATTAAGACCTTCTTCGAAATACCACACATTAATCTAATTATACTTGTTTTTTTTTATTACTATATATAAAAATTATTGTGCTAAGTATTAAGTCGTCTAGACGATCTACCTTGGGTAGTAAACCGCAGTGCTGTGTTTCAGGATGAGGGCACTATACCTAGTGAAATTACCGGGTATTCGAAAACAAACATGTGTCGTCTCGGATGACGGGTGCAGTGCGGCGTTAATGGAGGAGATTAACTGTCTATCAGTTGTTGGTCTCCTTCAATGCCGCTCTGACATGGTTAGGCGTGTCACTTAACAACAAGTGAGCATCCTGACCGTCCTGTACACTTTGTGCAGGACGGTCAGGACTTCAAAAATATTTGTAACATAAATTGTTTTCCTTAAGCAATACGCCAGATAATGACAGATCTGCATTGAAGGAGACCAACAACTGATAGACAGTTATAATCTTCCATTAATGCCGCACTGCGCCCGTCACCTAAGACAACAGATGTTGATCTCTTGTACCCGATAATTTCACTAGCTACAGTGCCCTCATCCCGAAACACAAAGCTGCATAACACACCTGCTTCACGGGACGATGTCTTGCACTGCGGTATAGTACCTACCTAGACGACTCAGTATCGAGTCTACCACCTAGTAAAAGTTGGTTATCAATTCCCGCTGTGGTGACGCGATCGACTTATAACTCATAAGTCCATTCAAGTAAATCTAATGTAATTCTCCCACAGTATCATATTCCCTATAAATTCTATATCTTTGTGCCAACAATTATCAAAAGGTACCCGACGACCCTGTGTTAATAATTGTACCCCAACTGTTAGATATTCAATTTGTTATCTCTTTCATTACAATGAATAGTGAAAGGACGTGCTGTATGCCGTTAAATCGTTAGGGGAAATTGAATTTGATCATACTGATGTAATGAAGGTAGTATTATGGTATGGTAGATATCAGATTCTATAGCAATAAGAGTATCAGTTGGTTGGTTTTAGTCGAAATCATAACCATGTTTAACTTGGTAGGTAAATCTTTTATAAAATTTATTAATAAATCATAATTAAATGAGAGCGTCAAGATGGTCGGATGACCTGATTAAGATCGCCGGAAAGCGCTGGACGCATATTACCTCAGATCGGTACGTAAGGAAAGCATTGGAGGAGGCATATGTCCAGCAGTGGACGTCCAAAGGCTGAAATGAAGATGGTGCTATAAGAGCGTCGGTGTCTCATAAATGTGCACTGTTGCCTTCCGATCTGGTGGGCGCTGGTTCATATCCCGCCATGTTCCAAAATTATTTTGATTTTTTGAAATGATACATTTACATTATTATTATCATTTATATTTATTTATATATTTAAAGGTTGTGCGTTGATTTGGCCAATCCGCACTGAGCCCGCGTGGACGACTAAGGCCTATACACGCGTTACGGGCAGGCTCGTGCCCCTCGGTGTGCACCTTTATGAGAGATGATGAGCCGCAAGGCTCCTGTAACATGTTAGATGAGCCGGCATCGGTACCTTCACCGCAAGAGCGTCGGATAAACGTAGTATTTAATTTCGAAAATTGGAAGACTACTACATGCAAAGTTTAATTTGTCCAGTTTACTTTCAATAATAATTAAAATTTATAAGTACCTTTAAATATATCGAACGTAAAACGGTAGATTTCCGCAACGTAATCTCCTAATGACTGGAAAATCCTTTAAAACGCAAAGTGACCCTAACTCAAAATTTTCATACCCTGATTGACGGGCACGTAATCATCAAAAGTCACGTTTCTCGAGAACCTTCCAAGTGAAGTGAGGGGTGAGAACACCCTTGATTGATACTCACAGCCCCTAATGATTCCGGTGCGGTAGCCATTGTTAGGGATGGTATCACGAACAATCCCGAGTTTAAAATAGGAGGACAATTTTCATCAAAAACGTTGGGCGCATAAGTCAAATTCGGTGAGGCCAGCCATTTGTTTGTGGTTTTTAAGAATAATTATTAAGCTTTGTCTTACTACTATAGTTTCATGCAATGTGAAATAAGTTAAGTGAAAGAATTGCCATGTAATTCCTTACGAATATCGCAAGGAATCACATGGCAATTCTTGGCCTAGGCATGGCATCTCTTGGCAACTCTTGGCCTAGGTGGGATTTTATTCATTTATTAGGCACATTAACAGTGCAAATACTAACATTCGCAAAAATATACATATGTAATAATCTAGTGTTTGCATCAATTAAGACGTAATCTTTATTACAATAACAACTTATTGACTAAACTTAAAAGTTATAAATTAATCAACACATGAATTCTGACTCGGTACTCATATAAAATTTTTTTTTAACACTTGGGAACAATGATGTAAAAAAGTAAGGATTCGTGATATGCTCACAAAACAATCGAAAAAAGTGTTCCGAATGCAGTGACAGCACACATACACATATTTCGAATTCCGAACACATTTACCTAAACAAAAGAGTACAAACTGTACTCTCTTCGGCGGTTCGTTTTTGAGGCACGGATGGCGTATCTACCTTTATATATACAGAATATCATTGCTTGGGAATGGTTAAGGAAAATATCAGGTAATAGTGCAACCCATTTGTGTAAGTGGCTGTTAATCTACTTATAGGTGCATACCTAGATTGTTTCTCTGAGAATACATTAGAAAATTTGTTAAAAACCATGGTCTATTGAGACAGTTGCTCAAATTTAGCAATGTCATCCCTTCGATTGTTTGACAATGGAAAATTTTTTAAAATAACATTAGTTTTTCTATTGCTTTCCCCGCAGTAACATACAAAGGAAACACGGGAATGTTCAAATTCTTACTTCTAATTGCAACAAGCTGCGTTTCGGAAATTCCCAATTGACTTAAGCAGGAATTTAACCCGGGACTTGACCCAGCTTTTGTTAAAGTGAACTCGCTCTTTACCTCCATCCTGTGGAAATACAACGCTTGTGGCTATTGCAATTTGTGTGAGATAACCTTACGATCGGACGCAAAATTCTGTGTTTACAGGGTGACTTTCAGAGTTGTTTCCAAAGGTGAAATAAGTGGGTTGCGATTTATATTAAAAAAAAAAATGTTTGTTTGTCTGTCACTACATTGTATACATTTTCATGAACCTTGATAGATGCATTTTTTGCTCATGCTATTTTAGTTTGATCCTCAAGAATTGTTTCCTTCTAAATTCAAAAAAGTTATTTTTTCCATATTCAAATCCTGGTATGGCTTAAACTGATGGATAAGACTGTTGTGAGTGATCTATGTAAGATCATGCATTAGGTCATTGGCAATGGTATCTCAATTCCTCACATTTTCCTGCCACAATTGCAATTACTTACAAGGAGTACGAATTAATCTCGACAAGTAAGGAACCCTGCAAGGACACGTTATTGATGATGTACCTTCCACTTGTTCTATTTATGATTGGAATTTGAATACTTTCCTAATTGACCTAATAGATGACGTTGTACGCTAGATTGTAGATATATACCTAGACGAAATGATGTATTGTTGTCTCTCTGGCAGTAATCTCTGGCAGTAACAATAAACCGCTGTGTCCATAATAGAGTATTTCATTTTACCCCCGTACACCCTCGATTTAGCCTAGACTATACCCGACGGGGGTTGTTTAGATGATCTTTTGCTGGTTTCTTGCTGGATACTTCTCAGTAGACAACAACAATTCGAATCAGTGGCAGAATCAAATTTGACATTCATAAGTGTTCTCTATGACCTAAGTTGAATAAATATATTTTAATTTCATTTCATTCTCATTTTGTACAAAGTAAAAAGTCATAGCAATTATCATTTGAAACCCGAGACGTCAAGCATACACCTCATCTTCATCACCTCAAGTCTTGGATATCAAGCTTATCTACACTAGCATACAAAACAAAGACTACACCAAACAATACACGAGCGAACGTTAAATCAACCCGGGCAGCAATAACAAAATCACCTAAATATTTATTATAACTTCATTCTTGTTCTCGAAAGTTCGCTGAGAACAAACTGCGAACAGGGGCATTAAATTTCAATCACAACACAATATGGCGACCCAGTTCCTGATACCGACTTATCTGTAAGGCTGGGCATGCACGGGAACTCGATTAATTCCCGATTTGATATTAATAAAATTTAATGCTGTGTTCCGTGCTGAAGATTAAGACTGGTGATAATATGTTTGGACTCCTGAATCGGTATGTCGTTCCTAAAGTATTTTGACTTAGTTTTAAAACACCAGTTGCTTGACGAGCGAAAATATTACAAAGTGCTTTTTAGTTTTTGCACTTTTAAACTAAGTGATTCTGTCACCGAACTTTTTATGCTATGATTATTTTAACTAATTATTGTTATTAACACAATGTTATTGTTATTAACACTGCTACATTTTGTTTGTAATATTTTATATACAAGTCAATGATACATTCCATACCATTCATTGCTATAGGTTGTTGCATAACATGCGTAATCGCCAACCTAACACGCTAGCCGCTATCTCATCGTCCATCATCATCATTACAGCCTAATATGTCTACTGCTGAACCTATCCCGATGATTTCCACGCGGGCCGATCGCTAGCAGTTGACATCCATCTGCTCCCCGCCACCTTAACCAGGTCATACTGTCATCTGGTTGGGGGTCGGCCTACGCTTCGTGTTCCGTTATGCAGTCGCCGATCGAGAATCTTTCCACCTCATAGGCCATCGGTTCTACGCACTATGTGCCCTGCCCACTGCCACTTCAATTGCTAATCCTGTGGGCTATGTCGGTCATCATTCATCCTTCTTCTACGGATATTCTCGTTTCGGATCAATAAGATCCGAGCAACTACATTGCTGTCGCCTCTGTTGAAAGTTTTCTTTTGAAGCCGCATCACTTAGACGTTACCCGCCGAAAAATTCATAATCATATCATACTGACCTATGTCAGCATACTACTATTAGTATGCTCATGTTTTGATTTTGTACCTTTTGAAGGACGCCTTAAGGACACAATTCAAATGAATAATTTTAAGTCATACACATAACAATAAATCAACGTACATGCCAAGAGGCTAAGACATTTATTGGTTGATATTTCTTCATGATTGTGCATCCAGATTGTTCATTATTTATCTAAGACAATATAGCAATAATCAATACAACACCTGCGTATTTCTAAAAGAAAAACCTAGTGAACAGCCAACCTTATGTTCAGTTCTCTACGCTAGAATAGGTAATAAACTTGGATATTAGTTTTAGAGTGGCGCTCAAAAGTGTCAAGTTAGTTTTGAACATGTTATTGTGGAGGTGACAGCGTGGGGCGATTTATCTGCGCATGAAGATCTCAATGGTGTATTGGTTAAGGATTTTTTCAAAGCGTGAAATGTCCGATAAGTAGTGTTTGGTTTGGTTGATTGTGAATGAACTATATATGTATTTCGAATTTACGAAATTATATTTACGTTTATCCGACACTCTACAGTGAAGGAAAACATCACTACGAAAGCTGCGTACGCCTACGTAGTGCTTTAAAAGTTGTGCGAGAAGTCAACCAATCCGTACTGGGGCCGCGTGGACAACTAAGGCATATACACCCTTAAATGGGTGGATAGGCTTATGCCCTTCGATGGGGTCGTATAATGAGCTGAGATGATGATCCGTTGTTTAGTACCCATATTACAGACTAAATGCTTAGTTTGGGACAAGATGGCGCCGCGTGAATGTAAAAGAAAAAATAACTCACAGCGTACTGTATCATTGTATAAAACAAACTTTGGAAGAATGGAGGTATACGTTTTAATATATGAATATTTACCTAAATAAAATGAAAATCAGTTAAATTACAGGTCCATTTTCAAAGTTTGATTTTATCTGCCCTAAGAGAAAGCGAATGCGGCATTGAAAAATGCGATCCAAATACAGCACACCCCTTTCCATGGAATATTAATGGTTAACCCATTTGGGGTAAGTTAAGCCCATCGGCCGGCCATTACAGTTGACCGTCAAATCTACATCTAAATCTAACGCGTATATTGGATGGCCGCCATTGATCTGAGCGTGGTCGCCAAAGATCCAGCAGAAAAATATTGAAGCGATTTATTTGGTGATTGGTCTAAGTTAAAAGCGCTTGATGCATGCATTGGAGGACGGTGAAGTATCTTCAGAAAAAAAGCAATGAAATAATCTGATTTCCACTTACCAATTTAATAAAACAAAATTTTTGTTACTTATTTGACGATCCAATTGGTGTTATGGTTGAGACGTCGTCTGCAACACCAAGGGTTCCGGGTTCGATCCCCGGGCAGTACAAACATTTGTGTGCATGAACTTGTCTGTTTGTAATGGTCTGGGTGTTTTCCATATATAATATGTATGTATTTACAAAAAAAGTATATAAGTATGTTTATCCGTTGTTTAGTACCCATAATACAGGCTTCACGCTTAATTTAGGGCTAGATGGCGCTGTGTGAATGTCAATGGACATTTATTTATTTATTATTCAATTAAAAGTAGTATTCTAAAAAATCACCTTGGATATCTGATAGAATACTAGGAATATCTGAAAATGTGTTAATAGCAGTGGTCAGCAATTAACCATGTATATGTGGTCGATGTGGTACCTTTTTGAAATATTATAGCTGAGTACAGGACCTAACGTTATGTCGTCTTGGGTAAAGAACCTAGGGCAGTGTTGACGGGAAATAATACCTATTGAACTTTATAGGTTTATTTTGCTGCTGCATCTGTCGTGGACAAGCGTGAACGTCCACAGCTGGACAATGATCTCCTCCAATGCCTTGCATCTATACCGATTTGAAGGGAGATGCAAGCCTTTATTCATTCTTAATTAAAACGCCAATTAAAAATCGCTGCAATCTTAAAGCTTAACCCATTCATCCACTCAAAAAGGGTTCCCAGTAATCTGACGAGGTCGAACGTTGTATTTTATTTGATTGCGTGTCGCCCGCCGGTGTTATGGCTTATGTTTTACAAATATTGGCCCAGAAACTGCCAAAGTGGGGGGGTTAGCATACGACGATTTCCTTTGGAATTGGAGTGAATTTTACTTATAAGTCCGTTTTTGCATTGTCTGTTATTTGTGTGAACCTTAGTAATGTTGAAAATGTTTTTAAAATAATATCGCTAGTATGTATGTTTATGTTGACTGTTCAAGGTATTCAAAGTGAAAAAAGCTATCAATAAGATATATGCTGGTTATGAGTCGCAATTGTCGCCAATATTTACTGATTATAGTGTGGTTTCTAAAACTGCGCTGTGTAGTGTTGCTGCTCAAACGTGTTATGTCTATAGCTGAGCAAAAGCAATAGTATCGATACTACCGATAGTGTAAATAGTATTTACGCTATCGGTAGTTTTAACAACTACAAATTATTTCGTTAGTATAGATAGTACCTACATAATTCCTAATAGACTATCAAACGTTTCGGTAATATTGCTTGTTACTATCGACACGATTAATAATACTGATGCTATCGGTATGATAGATGAGTTTCGATGTCAACTATCGATAGTGTGACAACATTGGCTCCATGTTTAACATTTTTCAGTACTTTGAAGGAAATGGTATCTTAATTATTTTCTTACTTCTTTCATCCTCAATCGCGCTGAATTGATTGTCAATGTCTGCCATCACAACTGAGGTAGTTAGGAACATCTGCTCTGCAATATCTCATTTAAATAAAACCAAGATGGCTGCCGCAACACACAAATACGCTAACACTTGTCAGCCCGAGTATCCAATCTCCATTCGTCAAACACTCGACAGCGAGATCAAAACATCCGATACTCGCTGGTACAGTTCTCGTCACAAGTGGTGACACGTGACCAATTAGAGATCCTACGATTTGGTGTATGGAGGGGGCATTGAGAGACAAGGGCACTTGTTAACGGTATAGGTATTAATTATTTCGTTTCAATTGTGTTACACGGAAGTATACCTAGATGTATTTTAGCATCAACAATATCAATAGGATGCTACGTATCGTAGTATGACTTTAAACTAGATACGAGGATGTGATTTAGTATGACAAAATAGCTGAAATACGTGATTTGATGACCTTGTGTGATTTTTCCAAGTTTAAAATTAGAACATTGCAGGCATAATCCCCCTAATTGTCTAAAAAGAAGAAAGATCAGTCTGTTTTAAGTAGTTCACATCAAGCCGTCGGTCTCAACTTCTACCCAAATATGGTCGTTAACCACCACTAAATATCTATTTGACCAGTGTGGAGATTAAGGCATTACGGTAAGGAATTACGGTGATCTCCTCATAGATAGGGAAGGCCCTTGCCCTGCAGTTGGACGTTGACAAATATAACGCTTAGTGTGGTGTCACATCGGTTTTCTATGAGGAAGTGATATCACTTAGGTCGAGACGGAGTATTCGTGCCGTAGCATGACTTTCCCTTTTTAATCCTTTGAATGCCAATTACCATAAAGGCGTCATTAACAATAGATTTTATAGTGTTTGGATTCCTTGCGTTCAAAGGGTTAAATGTTATAGTAGGCTGCAATGGTGACGATGATGTGTTTTGCACGATAAATTTTCCAGTGTATCCACTAAATCAACTTCTGCAGGGAACAAGCCTCCACCCAGCACGGCTATCGAGAGATTAGCTTTGGCGATTCAAATTATTTATTTCATATTAAAGATATTTAAATCGATTTTAGTTTAGACTATAACTTTTATCAGGCCGTCTCTAGCTCATGTGGCGCCCGTGTGCAAACATTACCCTAGCGCCCCTAGGAAGCGCGCGGTCCTCTCAGGAACTCATAATGCGTTCGGCGCTCGGCTCCCCTAGGACCGCGGCGCCCGTGTGCAACGCACACCCTGCACCTGTGTTCAGTCCAGTGACACCTAGTTTCATGTTGTAGAGCAGCTAAACCTAGGTTATGTCTGTGTACTGGAATCTATTAAATCCTACAAAACTAATAAAGTTAACTTCAATCTAAAAACCTAAGACAATTCCAACATTTAAATTCATATAATAAGTCTTCAAAATAATCCGTTCCCTTACACTGCACGCCAAATTCTTTTACAAACATAAAAACCACTCAAATTACTCTGGTAGCATTCACAAATCCATTGGATTTGGTATTTGAGAATAAATACAGTCGCGCTTTAGCTAGAAAAATGTTTAGCAATACGTCAGCATAGGACAGGGCGCCGATTGGCTGATGCTCGATAAAATAGGGAAGGGAATCATAATATCGACATCGAAAAGTCTCTGAAATATTTTTTTCGAAAAAAAGATGCATACCGTAGTATAATGGGTTAGTATTGTTATACTGCCCTTTTGTTTTTTTTTATTCTGAATAAGTAACACATTTGACCTCAGTCACACTTGATGTTAAGCGATGACCGGGCTAGGTTATACACTTTTACTTATGAAAAGAGTAGTATGCGCTAAGAGTTGTAGGTTCCACACAGATGAAAGTCATAATCTTTTAATTAAATTTGGGCGTACAAGAAGTACTTAGGAACGTCAAAACAAAAATATTACAAAATAAAGCATATAAGCATATTGAATTATTATTATTATGAATTAGTGGCTGGTGTTATTATTATTATGTGACATTATTCTATTTATTCTTTTAATTTAGATTGTTTGTAATTTTTCAATTTGTGATCCATGTTGATTGAAAATAAATTTATTATTATTACTAACGCTATAAATTTTAAAAAAATCTTTTGAAATTATAGCATAAAAAAGATTTACAAATAATGATGTCGATATCGATAAATACGCTCCGACACTTGAAATCTCTATTCCATCTGGAGTAGAAAGGACTAATTTTATTGGTCGGATTTAGCAAGTTGCGATAATAATACGGACTGGGGTGGGTTGTTTATTTATTTGCCATACAAGCTTTTACAATAATAAGAACATTTCATTTTATATTGATTTCAATATTATTTGTTATGGTTTCCTTTGTAAACATCCAATAAGGTATATTAATTTGAAATGTATTTATAGTTCTGTTTCTTGGGGTTCACTGCTAAGACAAACAACCGCTTATATTTACGCTTCATTTTGTTTTGCATAGAAATCTTACCCGAAAAAAACAGGATGACTTCTTTATGATATTAAACAAAATTTAATAATAATTTCCCACTGTTACCAGAGTCTACGACACACTCGTACGAGCTTAACTCTCAACAAATTATAAGCTTTATTTATTATATATTTATTTACGAAAACGCGTCACGTTTATATAATTTATATGAGTACGTGATACAATTATGTAAATGGATAACGTGATCCCGACATAGTATGTAATCTGGATCCAAAGTCAGAGGAACGCATAAACAGACGAAAACTACGCAACAATTTCTCTAAATGAAAACAAAATGGTAATATTATAAACATTTAATTGAAATTTGTTAATTAATATGCACTATTTTTTTTTACAGGACTTTAGTACACTGCCTGTATAACCACCTACATAAAGGTGCCTTCTATGTATAATATGGATTTACAAAAAAATGTATATTGGTGGTAGACTTGATACTAAGTTGTCTAGGTAGGTACTACCGGAATGCCAGATATCATCCAGAGAAATAAAAGTGCTATGCACTTTTGTGTTACGGGATAAGGGCACTGTAGCTAGTGAAATTACCGGGTATAACAGACCTAATATGTTATTTCGGGTGACGGGCGCAGTGCCGTATTGATGGAGAATCATCATCATCAGCTCATTAAACGTCCCCACCGAGGGGCACGAGCCTACCCGTATAGGGTGATTAGGCCATAGTCGTCCACGCGGGCCCAGTGCGGATTGGACGACTTCACAAACAACCTTTGAATCTCTTCGCAGGCGTGCATGAAGGTTTCCTCACGATGTTCTCCTTCACCGTAAGAGCATCGGATAACGTACATATATTTTCGAAAATTCGAAAACACATTGGTACGTGTCGGGATTTGAGCCTCAGCCCTCCCGGTAGGAAGGCGACAGTCCACACCATTGAGCCACCGACGCTTGATGGAGAATAATAGCTGTTTATGTTTTCGGTTCACTTCAATGCCGCTCTGTCATGGTCAGGCATATCACATACCATCAGGTGAGCGTCCTGACCGTCCTGATTACGTCACAACATAAGATAAGTTGATTCAGATAATACTAATATAGCATAAAAAATACATGTGTTGCCAAAATAATGAAGTGACGCTGGTGAATTTAAGCCGAATAAACCACGCACGATTGGAATCGATTCGCCAACACAATCGATGTCTCGATGGGTTGTTAACACGGTGTTATTTACGGTGATGCGACGCGAATTCAGCTTAATAATTCAGTGCGCGACCATTTCTAGGGTTGTGGACAAATTCTGAACGCGATTCGATGCATTATGTCTGTCGATAGCACGAGTTCTGTTGTATTTGCTTTTGCAAGTGTCATTTTTACATACGAAATGCAGGTTAGCTAAAAATTTAAATTTTTTGTTTTTGAAACCGATAGTAAGTACTGAATGTAATAACCGCCACAATATTGCATGTGTAGGTTTATGTTATGAAGTGATCAGGACGGTCAGGACGCTCACCTGATGGTAAGTGATACGCCTGACCATGACAGATTGGCATTGGCGGAGACTAACAACTGATAAACAGTTGTTGTTCTCCACCAATGCGCCTGCGCCTTCACCCGAGACAACGATGATAGGTCTCTTATAATTTCACTAGCTACAGTGCCCTCACCCCGATACACAAAAGTGCGCAGCACTCTTATTTCACGGGACGATATCTGGTACGCGGTACCTACCTAGACGACTCAGGTATTTCTATTTAAATACGTTTCCCAGCAAATTACTTTTACTCTTCCTCATATTTATCTACATATTTTATATGCATAATGATAATTATATTATGTGTGATTTTTTGTGTAAGTTGAATAATAACATTTCAGTACCTAATTGAAATATAAAACCTTCAATGTTTGTGTGTACGTACTATGGATGTTAAATTGTTTCCCCTTTTACACAAAACTACTAAAAGATTTTAATTTAATTTAACAATAATATAATTAACACAGCAGATTAACACATACGACCTATTTTATCCCCGTATTCTTACGAGAGCAAAAATCATAAAAATAATGTGAATAAAAACTAACTTTACATATTAAGTATCTACTAAAATAGCATTGTTAATAATAAAAGGTTGTTTTTTATAAAACCTGAGCAGTCGGTTCATCTGACAGTTCATTATACCGCCACTCATGGACACTTCACTCGGAGGAGCAAATACCAAACTTGACATGAAACCGGCATGATACAACGCGAGCATTGCGTTACAGCCAAGACCGAGTAGGTAGGTAGAGCATCGTTGGCTCATTGGTATGAACTGTTGCCTTCCGATCTGGAAGGTCCAGGATCAAATCCCGCCTCGTACCAATATACATACATATATATATCCTTCAAATTTTTGAAATTATATGTAAGTTTATCCAACGCTCTTACGGTGATGGAAAACATCGCGAGGAAGTCTGCACACGCCTGCGAAGAGATTCAAAGGTTGTGCGTGTGTCGGCCAATCCGCACTGGGCTCGCGTGGACGACTAAGGCCTAGACACCCATACGAATAGGCTCGCGCCCCTCGGTTTGGACGTATAATACGATGATTACCGAGTAGTAAGGTTACCGAGGCCATTTTCTTTCTATTGTTTTCATACACAGACATCCGAATATACAATTAGACGGACAAGCCGCCAAGTTTATAGGCAGTCCCAGTGTCGCAATTCTTTTCGGTTCTTACCTGTGAAAAGTCATTATATTTCTTGGTAAATTACTGATTCATTGCGATGATGGCATGTTACAATTGCCAGGGGCATTTTGTGAAAAACGGTAATTCTTCTAATATTCGTGCGTCTTGACTCGTCTCACAGAGCGTAAACTGCAGCCAGTGTATGCTCGTTGAGCTTACATTGGTCGCACTTAAAAACGCGGCTTGCCCCATCTCCTGTATTGGGAAATCTGTGGTTTCATACATTATAGACTGGCGTAGTCTAATTTGTTGCCTTCCCGTGACTTATTTTCTCTTACATTTAGTTAAATATAGCTCCTCAATATTTCGCAGTGCACTTCTATACATGTCTCCCCCATTATGTCATGTGCCAATATCCCGGTCCTCTACTTAACTTCTCAGCCTCCACCAGCAACCATGAAATATAAAAAGTCTCTTTAAAATATAAGTCAATATAATTATTTCGGAATACGGACGTGGGACTAGCAGATGTGGTAGGAAATGCATGTATGCTATGTGCGTATTCATATTATGCACAAAGACTAGGTTATGCATATGAAATAAGAATACTTTATTATATTGTACATAGTTTAGCATTGGTCACATTTGATTATACATCTGTAGTAAATTTTAGTATCTACCTGTATACGAAACGATACACTTTTATTATGAATCGGTTAAAGTATTTTCCGCCGAGTGCGCGAGACCCAATACCGCTTTGCATCTCTTCCTATATTTCAAATTTATTAGAAACAATCTTAACCTATTAAGGGCAGGTGATATTACCCTCGAAATAAATGAAATCCATATTAGCACTTAAGACAGCACCTAGAACCACTTTATACATGAAAAATTGTTTAAATATGTGTGTCAAAATATATAATAAGATTCCAAGTAGCTCTAAATATATTAAATAATACATTATTTGTTAAAAAATTACAGTTGTGACTTCTGAGAAGATTTTTATCATGTTAGCCGAGTTTAAACTTAATATATGTATCGCTATAGTTAACTTTACATGCATATTTTTGGCGAAACTTGTGAAACTTCATTTGAATATTACCACAATAATTGTACCATGTTTCATGCAAAATCATTTGATTTGAAGGTATTAGATGGTATCACAGCGTACCTACATCGTTATCAAATTGAAAAATACAATAATATATTTTTCTGAAAAATTACAATGTCCTGACGTTATAGTCCTGTCTTGATATTTCATTTGGTCGAGTCCTTCGGTCGCAAAGGTCAAGCGTTGTCCTTATCCATTTCTAAAGGTCGTTTGTCAATGTCCGAGTTTAAGAATTGCGAAATATGTGGAGCATCCAGTAGGGAGCAAGCTATTATATGATCCATTTACCACGGACTGCGAAAGGGTGAAATATTTTTTTCGGAACAGATGCATGTTCTTTATTTACATTATAATATCAGCAGATTCAATTGTTTACATAGTAGCGTGTGGTAATTTGTTTACCTGAAAGTGTGTCTCCGGCCAACACTGCGCCCGTGACCAGAAACGTTAGATTTTAGGTATTTAATTAGTCATTCCACTAGCCATAGCTAGTAGTTGACGACCCATTTGGTGTAGCGGTTAAGACGTCGACTACTACACCAAGGGTTCCGGGTTCGATCCCAGGGCAGTACTAACATTTGTGTGATGGAACATGTCTGTTTGTAATGGTCTGGGTATCTTCTATGTATAATATGCATGTATTTAAAAAATAAAATGTATATAAGTTTTATCCGTTGTTTAGTACTCATAATACAGGATTCACGCTTAACTTGGAGCTAGATGGCGCTGTGTGAATGTCAGTGGCTATTTATTTTTTAATAATGGCCTTTCCTAGAAGAGATAAAACAAAGAAGAGAACAGAAAGAGTGTTAAGCACACTTATTTTATGACGATATTTTGACAATCCGACATTTACCAAGATCTGAAATATGGAGTCCTCCACCGAAAATTATCCATAAAAACACCTAAACAAAAATTCAGACTCTCATTTACATCCATACAAAATAATAATAGTGTTTTACGAGCTGGGGTTCTGGATAAATTATGCCAAACACACGAAGAATAACACGGTTAACACACTTTATTAATTAACCACAATTAATTACACACAACAATAATTACAATTACATTACTCTTACTAATTAATCAATTAACGCACGCACAATTGTCGTAATAACACTGCACACTCGTTATAATCACTTTGAACCCTTCAACTGTACTCACACTCGACGATTCCTTATATATTCGCTTTATCACTCGCTTCTTCTTGTAGTCGCAGTACTTCGCTCTTCATTCGCTCTTGAGTAGAACACAAGACTGCCGGCCACCCATCGGTCCGCCTTATATACCTGCCCGGCCGCTGAGCTCGAAGCGTCGACGTCATTCTACATAGTTCGCGAAATATCTAGAACATGCTAGACTCTTTGCTATTTGACAATTCGCATGTTATACTCTATGGTGGACTAACGTCACATATTAGCCGCCATATTTAATGTCATTTTAATTACGTCAATTCGTAACAATATAAAAGTTTATGATATGAGTAATATCATTAAGAAAATAAATAATTGTCTAACAGGATGGTATTTCTGTGACAATCATTGTGTATTTTAATATCAGATATCCTGAAAAAGAGACGACATTGCAGCTAACTTGAGAAATCCCAATTTTATTTAAACTGGCTTGATAATCGAAATACATAAGAATGGACTTTATCAAAATTTATAAAGTCGCTTTTATATCTACAAAAAAATCCAAAGGCGATGATATATTTTACACAAATAACGTTATTTTAAAGTTTCTTCGTGTAAACTATCAAATATGAGTTACGTAAATCACAGCTTAAAGGCTTCCAAAATTTACTCGCACAGTTTCGGTTTCCCTGCTAAGGCTTGTGTTCCGGCATCACCCATGGGAACACTTGAAACTTCAGTTGCGAACTGTCATATTGGCCACAATTGTAGCCTTAGATAATATCAATAATAACTCTTAATAAATATCCACTGACATTCACACGCTGTGTGTGTATCATCTAAGCCCAAACTAAGCATTAGCCAGTAATAAGGATACTAAACAACGGATAAACATACTTAAAAACTTTCTTTTTGTGAATAAATGCATATTACTTTACATAGACAAACAGATATGTTCATGCACACATATGTTTGTACTGCCCGGGGATCGTATCCAGTACCAGTACCCTTGGTGTACTAGCCGACGTCTCAAACATAACAACTATGGGTCGTCATTTATTTATTATTTTACACGACTTTACGGCTCCAGCTTTGGTTTTTATGCAACGGCCACAATATTAGCATCTTTCCTTTCAAACAATCCGGAAATTTAACTTGCTGATTACAAACCTGAACATGTACCCTGCCCACATCACCATCAGCCTATAACTGTCCATTACAGGACACAGCACACAACCCGTACTGGGCCCCCGTGGACGACTAAGGCCAAATCACCCTATAAGAGTAGGCTCGTGCCCCTCGGTGGGGATGTTTAATCAGCAGATGATGACAGGACACAGGCCTTACCGTATCTCATAGCGATGGTGAGAGTGGGCCGTAACCTACCATGCGGGTACCAAGCGAATT
Source organism: Leucinodes orbonalis (assembly GCA_019425675.1). Taxonomy (NCBI): domain Eukaryota; kingdom Metazoa; phylum Arthropoda; class Insecta; order Lepidoptera; family Crambidae; genus Leucinodes; species Leucinodes orbonalis. Next base: position 27,742 of record PQWD01012736.1, on the reverse strand, counting down.
GGTGGGTGTTTACAACAACCATCCTAAGATTGTTGCCGGAACCGGCTTAAAGTGTCTATGTTCTATGTTACGGAGTTCGGTTTCCGCACTTAGTCCGTGTAGTGAACCGTGTAGTAAGCCGTGTCGGCCCTCTGGTCATTCCAGCCAGCCCACCTCTCTCCAAAAACAGATGAGTCTTCCCGGTCTCCTCAGGGCATCCGCGACTGTTACCGGTGAGCCGATAATCTTCTTGCTTAAAGTGTCCTTCGAAGCATCTTTCTTTCCAGACAATCAGGTGATTCAGCCCGTAACATCATAACTAGGAAAAATCGCACAGTGATGTTTCCCCATGATATTCAAGCTATAACATCCGGGTCACCCAGCCGAACGCTGTGTTCACTAGACTAGGAGGTAGTACCCTACCCATCATCATCAGCTCATTAAACGTCCCCACTAAGGGGTACGAGCCTACCCGTATAGGGTGATTAGGCCTTAGTCGTCCACGCGGGCCCAGTGCGGGTTGTACGACTTCACGCACAACCTTTGAATCTCTTTGCAGGCGTGCGCAGGTTTCCTCACGATGTTTTCCTTCACCGTAAGAGCGTCGGATAACGTTCACATAATTTCGAAAATTCGGAAACATATTTGGTACGTGGCGCGATTTGGACCTCTGCCCTCTCGGTGGGAGGGCTACAGTCCACATCATTGAGCCAACGACGCTCTTACCCAATGCTCTTAAAAAATACCACCCAACCGCCAGAAGTGTAACCGTGCGAGAGGTTCAAGCTTTTGTATAAAATTGGTTATTTCATAACCACAATAGGATACACTATCAATACAAACACGTGTAACACTGTAACAGAAAATAATGAAAAAATTCAACTTTGAGCAATTTTACTTACTCGTGTGTTTTTATTGAAATTTCATATCTATTTACAACATCATTATTAAAGATGACTTGTGCCTAGCTGGTTGAAATATTAAAGTACCTAGGTACGTTCCTTGCATCACACCGAAGTTATTTTGAAGATTAAGGCGTGTGTCTTGAGAATAAAGTTTAAAATCACAAAAGCGCTGCATGGATGTCGATAGCAGATATACTATAGACTATCTACTACGATAGACTATCTGATGTAGAACCAAGACAGCACCAGATATTAGTGCGTAGCGTAGTCTCGAAAACACGAGGAACCGAAGTAGACAACGCTTCGAGAATCACCAAGAGAAAAGCAATCTTAAACGAGCTCCGTCGAAACCTCCGAACGAAAACCGTATTGCTGTACGGATGTGAAACTTGGAAGGTCACTAAAGACAACTCGCGTCGGCTCCATGTCTTTATCAAACTCTATCTCCGGAGTATTTTCGGGGTTATTGGCCTGAAAAAATCTTCAATGTTGATCTGTGGGTATGTTACGGTGAAGTCCCTAGCAGGTGACATCCATGTGTTATCCGTTACATTAACCAGGTCATCAGTCCATCAGGTTAGGGGTCAGCCTACTCTTTGTTTCCCGTTACGTGGATGCCACTCAAGAAACTTTCCGCCCCATCCGCCATCGGTTCTATGCACTATGTGCCCTGCCCACTGTCACTTCAACTCCCTAAATCTGTGGGATATGTCAGTAATTTTAGTACTCCTAGGGATATCTTCATTCAGGATCTTATTGCGTAGGGGAACCCTATAGCTTGCTCAACATGCTTTTGAGAGGGCAGTGTTCGGTGTTTTCTAATCAAACTAAGACAAATCGCACAATAATTTTCATTATGCGGTTTCATAGTGGGATTCAAACTTACATCAGATCACGACGAAACTAAAGCCCAATGCATAGACCACTAAACCACAGAGGCAGAGAACGTGGTACCCACGTTAAGGAATTGCCAATTTTATGTTTCCAGCAATCCCCATCCTTCTCGTATCGGTGTGACGAAAACCCAAAGTATCCGTTGACGGGAACGATGAAAAATCACCCGAAAAAACGCTTTCATTAGCTTCGTCACGGGATCCAGGTGAAAAATGGGGTGCTGTCGATTCCACGCACTTTGAGGGCTCCTCAATGACGTATACGCAATAGGGGAGGATATTAAAAAAGATATTAGTGTCATAACCGTTACCTGCATACGTAACTACTTAGTCATGCTAAAGGTGTCGAGTTATAAAATGACGTGAAGAATTAAAATTACCATGTCATGTTTATGTTCCACTAAGTTGAAATTAAATATTACGACAATAATCAAAATGCATATATCCATATATTTTATTATATCCACTGACATTCACACAGCGCCATCTTGCCCCAAGTTAAGCGTCAAGCCTGTATTATGGGTACTAAAGAACGGATAAACATACTTTTATACATTTTTTTGTAAATAAATACATATTATACATAGAAAACACCCAGACCATTACAAACAGACATGTTCATGCACACAAATGTTTGTACTGCCCGGGGATCGAACCTGGAACTCTTGGTGTAGCAGCCGACGTCTTTGCCGCAACACCAAATGGGTCGTCAAAAATTTTATAATGTGTGAGGTTGTAAAAAAAATTCTGTCGACATTTTCTGCCATGAACGACAAGTCTATGATATAAACTTACACTGGATACCTATGCTGGATACATTTTCGGAACAATTCGACCTAAGGTCCTTTAGTAAATAAGCGTACACTACTTTAAAGGGCTGGCAACGCATCTCAGGTCTTGCAAATCTTTATGGCCGGCAGTGTTACATACCATCAGTTAAATATGTGGCATGCTTTTTACCTCCTGTTCAATAAAAAAGGCCTTATAAAAATGTATGGATTGACGACCTATGGCTATTTATTTATTTATTTCCACACAATTAACAAAACAGAAAGATAAACTATACAGAAAAAAAACGAACATACATGAATAGACTGATACAGTACAAAACGAAGTAACATAAACACAGAAAACCCTGTATCTTGGGGATCCTGAGTACGATATCTGTTGAGTGTGACCAATAAGCAGTCAGAATTCAAAGAAACAATTGCAACATATATTAAGTATTAGCGGAAACCAAACTATGCAAAACAAGAAAGGCGGCAAACAACAGGAAAACACATACAAGAATATAAAAAATAAAAATAAACATTAGCGGCAAAAGAAAAAAGAATAGGAACAGTTACTAAGTGTGAGTGTGTGCGTGTGCGTGTGCGTGTGCGTGTGCGTGTGCGTGTGCGTGTGTGTGTGTGTGGTGTGTGTGTGTGTGTTGTGTGTGTGATTATATATATATAAAGTTTATCAGTTGTTTAATAACCATATTATGGTTATTAAACAACTGACAGGCGAATGCTTAGTTTGGTCTAGACAGCGCTGTGTGAATTCATACATAATTTATTTTAGCATACATTTTGTGGTCACATTATTTATCTATTCTATACATAAAATAAACAAGTTTGAATGTGTTCAAAACTCTAACCGCTGACGAAATGTCGAAAATATTCGAAACTGCACTGAACAATATTGCAGCTGACTGTTCATGTTGCATTGACGAGAGAATTGCTGTGATTTTAGAGTCTAGTCACGTGACTGAAATCGCAATAGGTCCAGGTATATATATAATATATATACTTCTAACCGTTTAGTATGAGTACTTGATACGCTTTATATTGAATTTAATTTTGATTTATGAAATAGGTGACCGACGATATTATATAAAGTTTATCAGTTGTTTAATAACCATATTACAGGCGAATGCTTAGTTTGGGTCTAGACAGCGCTGTGTGAATGTCAGTAGATATTTATTTATTTTAGCATACATTATTTTGTGGTCACATTATTTATCTATTCTATACATAAAATAAACAAGTTTGAATGTGTTCAAAACTCTAACCGCTGACGAAATGTCGAAAATATTCGAAACTGCACTGAACAATATTGCAGCTGACTGTTCATGTTGCATTGACGAGAGAATTGCTGTGATTTTAGAGTCTAGTCACGTGACTGAAATCGCAATAGGTCCAGGTATATATATAAGTATATATATACTTCTAACCGTTTAGTATGAGTACTTGATACAGCTTTATATTGAATTTAATTTTGATTTTATGAAATAGGTGACCAACGATCTGATGGTCCACTTTATGGTAATTGATACCTAATCATCATCATCATCATTACAGCCACAGTGGCGTACACTCATATTAAAAGATTCCGACTTATTCCATCCATTTTCATCTACAGTTTTGAAACCATAGGCGATCTGCTTTTATCAACAGTACTCAATGTTACAAAAATGAAAATTATTTATTGTTTTTGCGATTAGTGTCACTCACTTTGCATACCCTACTCATATTCTCTGTGCACGCCACTGTAAAGCCTTATATGTCCACTGCTGAACGAAGGCCTCCCCTAATGATTTCCACGCGGGCCAATCCCTAGCATTTGACATCCATCCTTGTAAATATGGCTCAATAGCGTGATGGATTTGTAATTCTTCAACAAAGTTATAACCTACAGGTTACTTAACTGGAAAATTATACCTTCACAAAAGTGACTTTCCCTTGATGATGGTGATGAACTTGTAGGTATAGAATTCGTAATCATCTAACGATTTGCATTGAGCTCGCGTGGTGGTGGATGAGCGTCGGTGGCTCATTGATGTGGACTGTTGCCTACCCATCTGGAGGGCGTAGGTTCAAATCCCGCCACATACCAATGTGTTTTTTTTAAATGAGCTGATCATGATGATCGCTTGGTCAGTTACGATTAAATCATTCCATACCACAATGTAAGAAGGCCTGTGCAATGTAACGTCATAGGACTCATAGGCTAGTGGATGATTATTTTATTTATATTATAATGAATAAAGTTTACTTATATTGATGTATTCTTGTTTTTATATAACATTAAAAAAATTATACTGATACTAATTGAGTTGCTAACATTAATGCTAATTCTGAAAAAGCCAAATATTCTTATCCCGCATTTTCGGCTTCCAGTCCAAGACATTCATTGATATATTAATGTGTGTCTCTAAATGGTAGTTAAAAGTCACTATAAAGCTGTCTTTGAAGCGATAGTCAGTTAGAATTTGCACAGTCTAGTCTAGGCTTAATTGGATCGCGTATAAGGGTAGTAATACACTAAGGGGCTACAGAGCTTATAGCCCGCTCGATACTGCGCGTTTGTATAGGGATGGCAATTTAAGATATTCAATGGAACAACATCTTAATTTAATTACTTTTATTAAAAATCGATAAGGTTTTACTTACGGTTACGGTGAAGGAAAACATCGTGAGGAAACCTGCGCACGCTTACGAAGAGATTCAAAGGTTATGCGTGAAGTCGGCCAATCCACACTGGGTCCGCGTGGACGACTAAGGCCTAAACACCCTTGCGGGTAGGCTCGTGCCTCTCGGTGGGGACCTTCAATGAACTGATTATGATAATAAAGGTTTCACTTTTATGTTATCCTTTTTTAATGAGGAACATCAGGTTTGTTCAGAATTAAGAAGTATTTATACATATCGACAAGTTTGTGTTTAAATATAAAAATCTATCTATTAGCTAAAAAGGCTGTGCGTTGATCTGCCCATGCAAATATGAGAAGATTAGGTCCAAAACCAAGATGCCGACCCAATACATGTTGGTAGGTATTAACGACTGCCAACCTAATATTAAAACCGGGACCGATGGCTTATAAAGAATTCATAAAGAATAAAAATCTTTTAAAAGACTTAAAAATACAAGTTAAGACATGCTTTCACCCAAAGTGATTCAATAAATTTAAGAAATATGAGTAAACATTGAGAATATTAATAAACACTTCAGAGTGCTGAAGGACAAATACGGCAAAAGAAAAGGGTCAAGTGATATCAGTTCAAGCAAAAGTCGAGAACTCAATATTTTCTCTGCTTGAGTTTGACAAATCAGAAACTGACTTTCCTAGTAGTCATCAATGATATTCTGTATATATAAAGGTAGATACGCCAGCCGTGCCTCAAAACAAACGCCAAAGATAATACAGTTGTCGCTCTTTGTTTAGGTAAATGTACGCTCATTCGAAATATGTGTATGTGTGCTGCATTCGGAACACTTATTTTGGTTCTTTGTGAGCATATCACGAAACTATTATTTTTACACATTAGTAGATATGAGAGACCTTGACATGTATTTAATTATTTATGGAACATAAACAGGATACAGTCTTTTCATGAACACATTAAAAGAAAACAATCCACAGTTCAAAGACGGTGTACACAGCGTGATAACAGGACTTTTAAAAATATAATAAAGCTAGAAAAATATTAATAAAATAGAGTACTACCAAACTTTTCTAGTAGTTAAGGTTGCAGATATCGCTTTTTTATAACAAATAATATTATCATTGACGATGTCATTCTATATGCGACACATTCGCACCAGAGAATCAATCAATATATTAAATTTTAATAAAACATTATAGTTCAATTTAATTTTGCTTGTTCTGACTTTTTCCCTCTTTTGATCAGTTAGGCTGTACTATAAAATTTGCGATCAATTCTTTCAAGTTATTAGAATGAGTAAACAATGAATAGGATATTCATATTGAATAAAAATTTCATGATATGGACGCGCGAATAATGGTCACTCAACAGCATTCGGAAAATAATTCCGTAACAAATGAATTCAGTTTCCCTCCGGCTATTTGTTCTGTGACCCATGCGACTTATCCATTGGCAGATTAACCTAAACACCCTTTGAACTATGAGACTCTCGTTCGCTTCGGTTTTGCGGTCACCTATACAAAATGATTAAGTATAGGCGAAATGAATTCCCTAATAAATACTCGTAATATCAGGCGATAGATTCTGTATTTCATTGGAATAAAAGTTTTGACCTACCTTCATATATTGGACCAGGGTACGGGTTAACTAACCCCTTAACAATATGAGGCATCAGGACAAGATAGACTTGTGAAGGAGCAATAGTCAAGTAGCAATAGTGTTTTCGGAAATAATCGATATAATAGAGACTTTATAGTAATTTTAGTTTTTGATTGATAGACTCTTAATTGCTTACAACAAAAATTTGAAGTAAATAGAAACACAAAAACATTAACACCAATATAATGAGCAAAGGCGGTATTTCGCTTCGAGCGATCTCTTCTAGGGCAACCTTAGAATAAAGAACATGAAAAAGAAGTACGGTAGTTGGCAAGAGAAATACAAAAACAGATAAATAACATTTCAGTGAAAGTTTTAGTGTTTGGTTCAAATACGACACGGCTGAAACGGGTAATTGAATTTTATTACTTAACTAATAATTTTAACAAGATCATTAATGTAACACACATGCTTTCTTGTTATTCTTTAAGAACAAACTTTCTCGAAGTTTCGCGTGTCAGCCCTAAGTCGACCGAGCGTCTCATACGGGGCATTAATTTGCATTATACTCTCCGCACGGTGCATACCCTTATACCCTTATAAAATGTGGTAATGGACAAGCTTATACGCCATAAAGCGTTATTTCGCATGAATTCTGAGAGCAGTCGCGGTGTTATATCTGATGAAACAATTAGCGAAGCAGCACGCAAATTTCGACTTTAACGCTAACAATTTTGGCTGGGCTTAGGTTGAATAACTTGAACTGGGAAATAATTCCGCTCGTTAGACTTTTGTGATTAATTCCAAGTAATAGAATGGTAAAGAATGGAAAAAAATATAAGAAGATACATTTTGAGAATACTTGAGTCAGTTTACAAACATAAGTTAAAGACAACATTGGTTAAAATTTAACCTGCAAAATATCGTATAAATTTTGGTTTATCAATTAATTTTTTATATACAAAATATTTATGTAACAAAAATGGAAAACCAAGTAATCATCTTTGATCATTTTTTTTTCCATATTTGTAGTGATTTGAATACGTAACTGTACTAACTGTTTTCGATAAAGTTAATTCTTATCCAACGATGTTATTAATTGATGATGTTTATTACCTGTGACTACTGACATGAATAAAATAATCATCATCATCATCTCATTAAACGTCCCCACCGAGGGGCACGAGCCTACCCGTATAGGGTGATTAGGCCGTTAGTCGTCCACGCGGGCCCAGTGCAGATTGGATGACTTCACATACAACCTTCGAATCTCTTCGAAGGCGTGCATGAAGTTTTCCTCACGATATTTTCCTTCACCGTAAGAGCGTCGGATAACGTACATATATTTTCTAAAATAAATAATATTGATGTCAATAGCTCATAAAGCAAGCTTAAAAGAATTTTGAGATTTCGTATTACGATACAATTTAGGCACTATATCAGATGCAGTAATAAAATAAGCTTTCTCAGAAGGTCTTTGTGTTTTCTTAAATACTACTATCATTAATTATCAGTATTCAAAGCAAAATTGTCGGTATCAGAATTTTGGGGTATGGACCACATTTTTTTTATGTTAATTTTATTTTAATATTGTCATCCATGACTCAATTTTTATTTCCTTTTCAAGCAATGAGATTTCACTTTTTACGTACGGAATTTTTCTTTGAGTTCTGATGAACATAAAACATTTCAAGGTTCAATAATATTTTAACATCTAAAACCTTTCTTGGAACCGAATATGTTTTAGGTGAGTTATGTTATTTTCCATTAATCTCTCAAGGAAGTCCACTGGGACCTTATCGAATACTTGTAACGTTTTTCTATGCTAATGTTAACCCTTCTTAATGAAGTGTTAACTGATTACATAATTACATCCCCTTTTAAGAGCACTCCCAGATTTGTTTCCCTTGGATTACCTGCGCAACGTTTTTGTAATTAATTGCTTAATTAAAACGTCGTCGCTAATTTGGGGTTTGGGTCCAGAGTAAAATCATAATTAGAAATCGAGATTGCGAAAGTCAACTTTGGCTATGAACACAATCAATGTAAACAGCACCAATGGCTTTTGTGGCTTTTTAGTATGCGAGTCCTGGAGGCTACTTCTTGGCAAAGTAGCGTATAACGCCTTCTGGCCTGATGAACTGGAGATTTGTGGGCTGAATAAGGATTTGTAGTAACAAAAAATTACCCTTTTTATTAATTTACCATTGATAAGACCTTAATTGCGTGATTATTATTTTTATAGTAAATTGACGGCACACATTAAAACTCGATGAAGTCAGTGAAAAAAATTATGTCTGGACTATTAGGTGTCTATTTTTTACAAGTTTTCTTGTGTTGTGATTCAATATATTAATAAAATAAGTGGATATGAGAGACCCAACAACACGAGTGATAGGCGCTGTGTGGCATTGATGAAGAATAATAAACTATCAGTTGTTGGTCTCCTTCAATGCCGCTCTATCACAGTCTGGTGTATCATTTACCATCAGGTGAGTATCCTGATCGTATCACTAATAAAAATGAAAGAGAAACTAACGCTGGTTTTTGTGGACGATTGTAAAAGCACCTTGCCCTGCGCTTCAGTTAAAAACAAATGGTTACGCAAACCAAACAAAATATAATAAAACTCCTGAAAGATCATAAAGTTATATAAAAAACTACCGTTCCAGAAATCCGTTCCACATTTCACTAAGTGAAAAAATATGTTGCAGTAAATAATCTTATATGTGTGTGTACATTAACCGTTTTTGTGCCACATTTAGTTTTAAAAAAGCCTCCGGGCATGTAACAGTCCGGGAAGTTTCCTTTCGCGTAAAACAACTGACATGCCAACATTATCAAGGAGATACATAGAGATCGAACGTGTGGATAAGAATGTAAGAAAAAATTTGAAGAGAGCAAAGTCAGATTATTAAAAATACTCCCGAAGTCGGAGGTCAAGTTTTTATAACAGTATGAAGGTCTATTAATACCAATCATCAAGTGATCAACGGTTCATGGTCTGGTGGTTTGAAAGTAAATTTAAGATCGCAGCTTGATCCGATTTGTGCATTTTGTGCCAGTTTGGTTAATATCATCATCATCATCAGTTTATTAAACGTCCCCACCGAGGGGCACGAGCCTACCCGTATAGGGTGCTTGGGCCTTAGTCATCCACGCGGGCCCAGTGCGGATTGGACGACTTCACACACAACCTTTGAATTTGAATTGGTTAATATTTTATTTTTTGAATTGGTTAAGATATTGCAGGCTAAACCTGTTTGTTAGAATAGAAAGATGATTGTTTGCTTTGATGGACAGGTTGAACTTTTGGCTCCGGCTGTCATCTCATAAAACGGTAGTTAGTTGCATTGTTCATCGATTTGAGTAACCACTAAGTAAGAAGATATTTAGATCCGTGATTTATATCTCTGAGGATGTAGTAACTTTGACGACGGCGCTTGGTGAACGATCGCGCGAGAAAAGCACCTATATAATAAATAAATAACTACAGACATTCACACAGCTTCCCAAGTTAAGCGTGAAGCCTGTATTATGGGTACTAAACAACGGATAAACATACTTATATATTTTTAAATTGTAAATACGTACATATTTTACACAGAAAACACCCAGACCATTAGAAAGAAGAAAGAAAGAAAGAAACATTTTTATAACAAACATACCATTACAAACAGTCATGGCCATGCACACACATGTTTGTACTGCCCGGGAATCGAACCCGGAACCCTTGATGTTGCAGCTGACCTTTCAACCGCTACACCAATTGGTTGGTCAAATTATAATCCTATTCTATTTAAAATTTTTAAATTTAATATGATGTATCTTTAATTATTGCAAGTGTTATTAAAAAATATAATTCAAGTAAAATAAATAAATCAGTAGGGTTTATCTTGGGTATCTGGGTAAGGCTGAATAATATTGCCTCGACTCCTTCCGTGCTCCGGAAGGCTCTTTCAGCCGTTTTTTTTTTGGCTTCTACATTGGGCCATATGTGGTAGGCCACAGCCAATTGGTAAGTCGACAAGCAATTGATAATAAAAAAAGATGTTAAATCCAAGTATTTTATAATTTCATTGCGTGTCGCATCCGTTAGCCAGAAGTTACACTAGAATGTTAAATATTATGGATGTAAGTTACGGTTGAAGTCCTCGTCGGGTTTGGAAGAAGATTCCGAACCCGACGAAGAGACTGTATCACTTTCTTAGGTGTTTCCCTTGTAATATGCAATTTCACGAGGGAAAACAGCATAAAACTTAAGTCAAAACATTTATATTTAAGTTAACTCTTTTAGCAATATATAAATTTTAAGTGCTGGCATACGAATGTTTGCATTGTGATGACGACAAAATTAAATACAATATTGTGCCCACCCCTACTCATTCTGTAAAAGACAAAACATTCATGCCAAGCTCGGAGCTTATGGCAAAATCCCTCACCATGGATAAAAAGGCTCTATTAAAAATCTAGCAGTGGATTATAATGGTCAGTTTAAGGAAGTCAAAGAAAATATTCATGTTATTAAAGTATCATATCCACAGATTCCTAAGCAACGTTCTCGCCATTAAACAAGCTAAGTAAAATTTAGAGTCGGTGAGAGGCGTAACATGTTAAAAACATTCTTCTACGCGGAAAACTCGTTGCCTTTTAGACCCCAAAGTCCAAAGTCGGGACGCTGGGCTACACGTGCTTTGTAATTACTTAACATAGTTAATAGATTTAACGCTTACTCTGGTCATTTCAAATGACTTGTTTTTAAAACCATTGAGGAATAGAAAAATTGTTCAAGTGGAAATTAACCTAAGATAATCCTAAGATATAAGGAAAAACTTAGGTTGACACTTATCATTAGGTAAGTACTTATTGATATTGATAGATTTAGTGTTGAAGGAAATCAATATCAGTAAATAGTAATAAGCGAAAGCGAAGCGTAGGCCGACCCCTAACCAGATGGGCTGATGATCTGGTTAAGGTGGCGGGTAGCAGATGGATGTCAACTGCAAGGGATCGGTCCGCGTGGAAATCATTAGGGGAGGCCTTCGTTCAGCAGTGGACATAATTAGGCTGTAATGATGATGATGATGAAATAGTAATTAGAGGTCGTCGATACAGATTTTAGGTCCTAATAATATTACTACACAAAACACACACACGGATACACGCACACACGCACTCACTTAAACACTCATAAATTTTAGTGACAACATTAGTTTATTATATAAAAGTTTTTCTTGTTTTCTTTTCATCTTAGTATTAATACTCAATATGTTTTGTAACGTTCATGGGAGAGAGCAAGTCATCCCCAACACAAGTATTGCATTACTAACTTATTATATTATAGATTATACTGATAAAATTTTATTTATATATATTACTAGCTATATACACACAGAAGTCTATAAGAGTCCTATTTCATGGGAAGATATTTACTCGTAGCACTTACAAAGTTTGTCGTTTCTAAGCACGCGGTCGCGTGTCAAGCCAAGTCAAGTATAACAAGACTAGCAAGCAGCACCATGTGTATTATTATCGTCTTCGTAAGTTATAAAATTATAGTAAGTTAGAAACTACATTATATTTCATATTGTTATAAGTTAATTGCAGAGCAGAACATTGAAATTTTTTGAAAATGAAAAATATTAATTAAATCTAAAATTCACATACAATATATGTGACAAAATAACAATACAAAGTTTAAACATACATAGTTATAATACATTGCTCAATTACTAAAATATTTGTGCTACGACGTCTAGGAAAATAGACTCAACATAAACCAGCATAACTTGGCATCCATTTCGATCTAACTTCTTTTGACTTTGAAGTTAACTTGGCTCCCATTTAACATTTCGTTTTTGACAGCATTACAGTCGATTACAGTTTACAGAATTTGTAAAAAGTAACAATAAAACGTCGTTTAAGCACTCTTCTGCCACCGTCATTGTCCATGAAGCCGTTTAACTAGATGTTTCACTAAATTACTTTCAATCTCGAAGCCTGATAATTAGAAGCTTGCGTAAATCAATCCAGACGGAGTGGCTGAATCTATTTCATCTGACACATGGTAAGAAAGACCGGGCAATGTTAGATGCGTATTAAAGGAAATAAGGTGCCAATTTCCACTACCATTTGATTTATGCGTAATTTCCTTTCACACAAATTGCTAAAATTGAATGACTTACTAGCAGCGGTAATCTCAGAAATATGCCACTAGTACCTGAAAATAAACGATTCGTTGGTTAAGCCGTCAGTCCCGATTACAGTATTAGGATGGAAATCGCTTCCAGGCGTGGTAGGTTACTGCCAAAGTTCCTATGTTTGGGAAATGGTTATGCTATGTGGCAAGGCCTATATTTGTCAGTGAGACAATAAAGGCGGATAATAACGATGGTGAGTGTTTATTGAGACACACACAATATAATTATGTACATTTTTATGTTCCAAAAATAACTTTCTTTTCAGAGAACAAACAAGAGTCAAAATATAATTCTCAAAATATGGTTTCTCTGCATCGACTTGTATGTCAGTTTAAGTACCATGTATAATAATTAGTATCAAAGATTAATCCAATTAGAGCCATAATGATATCCTTTTTCATCTCTCACTGTAACATTAAGACTACATATGTACCTTCACAATAATATAGAAGAGCTTTTTTCTTTTTTGTGTACTTCCGAAGTAACTAAATTTTAAAATAATAAACGTGTGGATAATGGTGCTGGTTGCACATTGACTCTTAACTTAGTAAGACTTATGTTATATCCCTGTGTGTTATTGTTTGTTATTCTTAATAAAGAGAAAAAAGAACACTCGATTATTTATGCACTTAAATAAAATAATTGTCATTTGGCCTATCGGTTGTCATACGAAATGACATGCTAGTATTATAACGAAACTTGCAGTATTATTATAATTAAAATTATATGAAATGCATTCCAAATCTAGTCGTAGGTTTCTGCTCAAACTAATTAGGCTTAGTAAAACTGATAACGAACCGAAAAACTTAGTATATTGTGCCTGAATAAAATCATTTAAATTAACACAGGTAACACTTTTACCTATCTAGTCACTGCTAGACCTAGGTCTCCCCCTTCTGCGCCAGAAATCTTGGTCTTCTGATTTTCTCGTCAAGACCTTTCACAAGTTGTCCAGTTCATTGCTGCATTGGTCCGGAGGGTGACCTACGCTACGGTTGCCAAGTCGCCAGTGGCACGCACTCCATATATGCAAATAAGCAGTGCATATCCTGTGTGTCCAGACAACCCGAAAAATTGCCACTATATTAAATGATATCCATTTATTCGCCCATTTTCCTCTTCAGATTTTAAACCATAAGCGATCTGCTGTCAACAAAATGACAAAATTTTACAAAAAATAAAATACTGTTATAAACTCTGTTCATGCCACTATAAGTCACGGTCTTCACTCTAAAACTCATCTGTTTCAATGCCTATTTCAACATGCTAATCCGGCAGAAACACCAAAAGTTTTATATTGAAAATGCTAGCTGTGCAAGTAAAACACATAGCTGATGATTTTGATCAGCCGTATTCAACTCTATCGACTTCATTAAGGTCCGACTTAGAAAGCGTTGCTCCTTCATTAATTATAAGGGCTTTAGAATGTTTATCGTCTATGGAGACGAATCGTTTCGGTCTGTTATAGAATTTTCACTCGATATTATTCTGGGAGACACGCTTCGAGGATTACGGTAATGGGTGTTAAGGCGATTCGCTTTGAGAGACGGGTATTTTGTGTAGGCATTTTTTGTTTGCACCGATACTGGTTGGGTTTTGTGTAAAATATGAAGTTCTTTGCTATTAAATAAGTAATGTGTATTTTAATATTCTTTACGTAAATATACTAAAACTTATAATCTAACGAATGATAGGGATATGGTTTTATATAAATTCTGGTATTTGTCATTATATATTGTGCTGGAATGTTGTCCAAAGTAAATCTGAAATATATTTATTCAAATAAGGCTTTTACATATTCTTATAAACATCAGTTCGGAAAAAGTGGGATCTTCGCAAAGAGTCGGCAAGAAACCAATGATGTGAAAAGTATAGATTCGTGATATGTTCACGAAACACCTGAAAAAAGTGTTCTAAATGCAGCGACAGCACACATTCACATATTTCAAATGAGCGTAAATTTACCTAAACAAAAAGCCTATTAGCCTATTCTCTTCGGCGGTTCGTTTTTGAGACACAGGTGGCATATCTACCTTTGCAGAATATCATTGCAAGAAAATTTGATGATTATATCACTCTTATAAACTTTTAAAACTATATATATGCGACCTTGTTGACTTTCTATTTTATTTATTATTCGACAAGTTACTTGAAAGACAAACAAGCTTCTATCAAATAATGTACATTTTATTTCGTAAGTTCCAAACCAAGAAAAAAGAAAAAGATCTCGAGAGATGTCAACTGTCACATAAGTCACATTTCAAGATAATATAAAATAGATGGTTATACTAACGAAGTATGGTATTGGTAGTGTTGCCAGTTGTCGCAGTTTGCGCGGACGTCCCGATTTTCAGGTGTCTGGGGATGCGTCCCGATTTGTATCTGTTCGGGACGCTAAATGTCTCGATTAATGAAACAATCTTTTTGTAAAAAAATATGTACTAACGATACGTAATTTTTAATTTTTATGTCACTATTGTCTATTCAACTGACTATATTGTCTTTATTTACACAATTCAATTGTCTTTATTTACACTAGTAGTTAAAAATTAATTGATACAGTGAAATGAAAAAAATACAATTTAAATCGGGATGTATGCATCCCGATTTTTGACGTTGTGTACCGATTTAAAAATTCAAACCTGGCAACACTAGTTATTGATGAAGTTTATTTTTTTGTTTAAAACAGTTTTTAGGGTAGACTTTTCGCTGTTAGCTTCACTTGACAAGCGACTAAAAAAGATGGCTCTTCGCCTCAAAAAATTGTGCAATAAGACTAAGAACATCCCATACAGTGACTTGAACTACGGTTTGGAGCGTTGCAGTAGGTCTAGAAAATATATAATATATAATATGTATCTCTTCGCCTCAAAAATTGTGCAATAAGACTAAGAACATCCCATACAGTGACTTGAACTACGGTTTGGAGCGTTGCAGTAGGTCTAGATAAATATATATAATATATATATATAATATATAATAATATATATTATATATATATATATATATATATATATATATATATATCAATAAAAACGATCCGGTACGTATCAGTAACGCGAATAGGGACTGGTCGAACCTACAGCATGACACGACGATGGTGGCACCTCGGTCTTTTAGTATTACGTGTCGGTTTCCACTTACATTAATGCCCATGACACTCCACTGTTTGACTAAGGGTCTCCTCATCGACAGTGAAGGCTCTTCATACAAATCGACAACTGAGATTCCGCCCCCGCCGGCGGGGGCCATCGTCGCGTGTCCCTGTAGGTTCGCACAGTCCCTATTCGCGTAACCGGCGTGTGCCGGGCCGCTTTTCTCCCCAAACATACGTTAGCCTACCAAGCCCCCGCGCAAAGCCCTAAGCCGAGGTTCGAGTCCCATTCGGGTACGCCCTTAGTCTCGTTGTGTAAATTTTAAAGCTGAGAGCTATCTGCGCTCGCCATTTGCCCGGTGAAGATGTAAAGGCCATCTGCGGCCAACAGCAGTAGTCAGTTCGTAAAAAGCCCTTCTAGCAACCAAGTCACAGCTATTGTAATCTGATCTTAAACTTAATCATATTTTGCTCTAGGTGGTAGACTCGATATTGAGTCCTTTAGGCAGGTACCGGCGCAGTGCCAGATATCGTGCCGGGAAATAGGAGTGTTATGCACTTTGGTGTTTCGGGATGGGGGCACTGTAGTTAGTGAAATTACCAGGTAATTGAACATCTGTTGTCTCGGGTGACAGTGCTGCCGCTATATCGGTAACTTTAATTTATTTATCTATCGTATCTTACAAAACGTATACTTAAAGGCACTTTCAAGCCCGTCAATATAGCCTATACAGTATGCAAAAAATGCGATAAAAATATATCAAGCACAAAGCTCAATGACGTGAGCTGACTCGCAAAAGGGGGTGCCAAATGGAGAGAGAAAACGTGCATCCTTACACCTTTTACGTATTAGTTAAGCCGTAATGATTATGTCAGGAATAAAGATGGCAATACTAAACAATTTAGCTGCCTGCGAGCTAGAGGTCAAAGCGATGGGTGATCCTAGGATCGTGGGTTCAAATGCTGCAGGGAAATAATAGCGAAAAGTCACTTTTATTTTTTATGTCAGTTTGGTCAATGATATTCTTTATATATAAAGGTAGATACGCCATCCATGCCTCAAAAACGAACCGCCGAAGAGAGTACAGTTTGTAGGCTTTTGTTTAGGTAAATGTACGCTCATTCGAAATATGTGAATGTGTGCTGTCGCTGCATTCGGAACACTATTTTCGGTTGTTTTGTGAGCATATCACGAATCTATACTTTTTACATCATTGGAGAAAACGTGCATCATTACACCTTTTACGTGTTAGTTTAGCCTAAATGTCAGGAATAAAGTTGCTGATACTAGACATTTGAGCTGCCTGTTGATGTGTATTTTTTTTGCTGTTGGGCGCGGATATCCATTACAGCTTAACCGATAACTGATTAGGGCAGATGGTTCTCAGCCAAAGCTGATTTATTAAGACTACCATAGTTCCACAGTCAAACAAGAAAGCTTGCTGTAAATTAAAGAAGTGTGATAGTTCGTAAATGAAAGAGACTTCTCTTATTCCTTCTTGAGTTCTCTATTAAGATTGTGGCGTCAATGATGACGTTACATATTAACAAATGTTCGTCGAACAGTAATTCATCATTACAGCTCATTAAACGTCCCCACCGAGAGGCACGAGCCTACCCGTAAAGAGTGTATAGGCCTTAGTCGTATACGCGGGCCCAGTGCGGATTGGTCGACTTCACGCACAACCTTAGAATCTCTTTACAGGTGTGTGCAGGTTTCCTCACGATGTTTTCCTTCACCGTAAGACAACGTACTTAAAATTTCGAAAATCGAAAACACATTGTTACGTGGTGAGATTAGATACTGCGCCCTCCCGGTAGGAAGGCAACAGTCCACATCATTGAGCCACCGACGCTCAAACAGTAATTACCTACTCAATATATATTTCTCATAAAATACTTAACTAACACACTTACTGCACAACTAATTTCAATCGGATAGTAAACGTTGAAAATATTACCAATTGTGAAAATCGTTACAGAATTGTACAAATATTATTTGTTTGTTCAGCGCACGAATAAAATTGCGAACTGAATAAACAAGTAAGAGCAGACAAGGGCTTGTTGGGGTTGAGTACAATACAGGCTTTTTGTGGATTAGTACATACATTATGTGTTCGATACCTACGCTTTTCGGTGATCTGATATATCAGAGCTTTGAGACTTACAGCTTTTGAATTTTGATTTCGTGGGAAATCTTCTAAGACTGCTTTTAAGAGAATCAATATTTTTTGCTGTTCAATACTTCATTCATGTAGCGTACGTTCAACTACAAATCAGAATACTGTACACAATAAATAAATATATAAAAGGGTTTTAGAAATAGTAAAAGTTGGCTGTGGATTGATGGGTCAACTGAGCAACTTCTTTCGATCCGTTCAAATACTACTCGGCAATATATAGGCTCGGTACTGAGTCGTCTAGGTACTCGTAATAGGAGTGTTTTGCACTTCTGCGTTTCGGGATGAGGGCACTGTAGCTAGTAAAATACCGAATAAGAGACTTAACATATGTCGTCTCGGGTGATGGGCGGGAAAATAATGACTACCTACTGTTATTAATTACGTTACACTACTTCTGTCATGGTCAGGCGTATGACTTACCAGCGGGTAAGCAAGCTAACCGTAACGTCCACATATATCATAAAAAATCATACATATTCTACGTTATTACGACTTACAACTTCACGGATTTACGACGTACTTCAAAATCTTCAAAATTCCCCACTGTTTCATTATCAATCTTGAATTAATGTAAAATCAAATTAAACTGACTCAATCGATTGTAAAGACACAATGGCATCATGGCCTATTATCGCCTAATTTTGTATGCTCAGATAAAAATCGATGACCGTTATAAAGACTCCCTCACAGTACCTTTTCCTCAGGGAAATGTGAAGAGCCATTGTGAGCGCTCTGAAAAATTGCAACGTCGTCACCATTAATGAATGTAACAGTAGTATAACATGATAGATTATGTAACGACGCTTTCGGTTATATAGATAGGGTTATCGAAATTATGGGAAATAATGCGCCAATGAAAGCACATGAATTTAACTGTCGCACATTATTCTAGTAATTTGTAGTGGTTTTAAAAGGCAAAGTCGAATACATTCATTGAATAAAGGGCTACATTAATAAAGGGTTACAAAAACAATAAAGATTTTTTTCTTATAAAAATCTTGATGCTGTTCACAGAATACATTACTGTAAAGTAGTGACTCAACGGTGTTGACTGTCGCCCTCCTACCGGGAGGTCTAAGGTTCAAATCCCGCTACGTACCTATGTGTTTTTCGAATAATATATGTACGTTATCCGACGCTCTTGCGGTGAAGGAAAACATCTTGAGGAAACCTGCACACGCCTGCAAAAGATTCAAAGGTTATGCGTGAAGTCGTCCAACCCGCACTGGGCCCGCGTGGACGACTAAGGCCTAATCACCCTATACGGGTAGGCACATGCCCCTCGATGGGACGTTTAATGAGCTGATATGATGAAGTTTCAATTGTTTATTTCTTATAGTTCCAGAGAAAGGTGGCTTAGAAATACGAACGGACAGGTTTGCATTATTGGTCGCCTTGGCTGAGTTCGCCATTGAACGCCAGGAATCCAGACACAATAGAAAATCTATTGTGTCTGGCATTTTAAGGCGTCATTAGCGGTCAAAGAGCTAAGCAATGACGATTTGTCCGTCATGGAGCAAGCTAATCAATAGAAAAACCTTTAATCGTTTTCCATTCTCTTCAACTTATCGCTGTCCACTACTGTACATGAGACTCCTATATTCTGCGCCTGATATCCTGGTCTTCCGCTTTTCTTATTCAGCTTCTACCAGCGTCCTTTCGTACGTTATCATCCATCGGGTTGGGGGCGTCGCACGTTACGCTACTCCAAAACTCGTCTGCCCCAACGGCCATCGGTTCTGCTGCATATTTGGCCAGACCAATTTTTTCTTGTCTTAAAATTTTGAGATAATTCTTTCAGAAAATACTTATATTTTTCTGTAATACAGAGTCTATATTTTTTGAGCAGTTTTTGCTGTGCGGCAAAAAAAAACAATATCGGCTTTAGGCAAATATTTACTCGTCTAGATACTTTCTGTAACAATTTTAATATCTTTGTTATTGAGCACAAAGTTTGTACACACCCACGAGCTATTGCCAGTGCTTTAACATTTTCGCTAGAAAATCTCTGGTTATAAATGTAACGGAATTAAGTATAGTTTACATTAAAACTGGGTCATGTTATTTTATGACAGATTGGGAAAATATCGATTCATTTACTAAGCAATGAATTTAAATTTACTATCATTTTTTAGTTTACGTGATCTTCATCATCATTATTACAGCCATATTACGTCCACTGCTGAACAAAGGCTTCCCTCAAAAATCACCATGAGGGGATTGGACCATTACCCGCCACGCTGGTCCAGTGCGTGTTGGCTAGTTGGTAGGTTGCCAAAGCCTCGTTCGTTTTTCAGCAAGATGCTTGGATGAGGTTAGGTGGCTCCTTCCACGTGATCTTACAAACAATAAACCAGTTTGTTATTATTCTATCGTCCACAATAAGGGTAGAAAAAATACTATTCACAATACTTAAATCATCCATTTTGTTTTTTATTACTAGGTGGTAGACTCGATACTGAGTCGTCTAGGTAGGTATCTCCGCAATGCCAGATATCATCCCGTGAAATAAGAGTGTTACGCACTTTTGTGGTACTGTAGCTAGTGAAATTATCGGGTATAAGAGACCTTACATCATTTGCCTCCGGTGACGGGTTTAGTGCGGCTTTGACGGAGAACAATAACTGTCTACCGCTCTTTACAACATTTTTGAATAGAAGCACTCTTTCGTAGTTTTTCTATAGTTACTTATATAACGAGAGTGATTTATTTATAACCAAATTTACATTTAAAAGTCCAATATTTACCTAGGCAACGTCGTGAACCTTGTTTATCCCACTATAAATATATCTAGAATCCTACTAGAAATACAGCAGGTACGCGGTAGTACGCTTTTATATGTCCATACGCCACAGAGTTTCGTTTAAATATTTTACAGCCAATTTGTGTGTCTTTATCAGAATAACTCACAATCGATTTGCATAATAGAATGGAATGCAATATATATATTTGGTTATTTGTAATTATAATATTTCATCATCAGCTCATTAAACGTCCCCACCGAGGGGCAGGAGCCTACCCGTGAAGGGTGCGGATTGGACGACTAGACGCACAACCATTGAGTTTCTTCCCAGGCGTGCATGAAGGTTTCCTCACGATGTTTTCCTTCACCGTAAGATAGCATAGCATAGCATCGGATAACGTACAAATATTTTCGAAAATTTTAAAACACATTGGTACGTGTCGGGATTTGAACCACAGCCCTTTCGGTAGGAAGGTGACAGTCCACACCATTGAGCCACCGACGCTCTTATAATAATATTTATAATATGTATATATCAATAATGAAGCATATTTGTTTAAAATAAATATAATATGATTGAAATAATTCATTTTAAGCATTACATTCACAATTTACTAGGTGGTAGACTCGATACCATTGCATATCGTCCCGTGAAATAGGAGTGTTATGCACTTTTGTGGTTCGGGATGAGGATACTGTAGCTAGTGAAATTACAGGGTATATGAAAACTAACATCTGTCGTCTCGGGTATCGGGTGCATTGCGGCATTGATGGAGGATAATAACTGTCTATCAATTGTTGGTCTCCTTCGATGCCATTTTTATCGTGGTCATTTTTATCACTTGATGTACCAATCAGTGAGCGTTCTGACAAAGTAATATGAAGTTATTAAAAAAACATGCGAAGAGATTGAGTGTGCACACACAAAAATTATATATTGACGGCTTTGTCCAAGTAGCCAATATATTTAGTGGTTCTAAATATTGCTTAATATATTTTTTTTGCCAACGTCTACCTAATTTAAAATAAAACTGGGAATAAATTCAAACAAAAGATACAAAAACAAAAAAATATAAATCTATATTCTTTAAAAAATATTTAATCAAGTAAAAAAATAGTTTTTTTACAGGAAGGATTAACCACAGTTCGGTTAGAATACGTGATCAACAGTGATCATTCGATTGTAAAAACATGGATTACAACTGTTTAATATAATGAATAAACGCAAGTCTATGGCATTTGTAACCTATTAAGAACCATTGCTCCAATGTTAGTGTTTTAACCTATTTTCAATTCCCTCACGTTGGCAATGCAGCTTCCACTTCCTTTTTATAATAAAAGATGGCGCTGTTACCGTGTAATGGAAAACCATGGAAAAACCAAATACAGTTTCTCCATTTGGATATCAGGAAATGGTATTGCTAAAAAGGTCATTGAATTTTTATAGGTATGAAAATAAGGAATATTTTATATACAGTGTAACCGCTCGATAGTCGAGTCTCCATAGGCGTTCGAAAGTTGGGCAAAAGCAAAAGTATTCTTTTAAAGAAACAGTTCTGGAGCGGAGACCGCTTCTTGGCAAGTCTAGCGTAGGACGCCTTCCGGCCCGATGGTCCGACGACTTGCGAAAGGTCGCTGGTGGAGGCTGGATGAGAAAGCGGAGGACCGGGATATCTGGCACAAAATGGGGAGACCTATGTCCAGCAGTGGACTACGATAGGTTAAATATAATAGTAGCGATCGGCATATCGATAGCTTCGTTTACCGTAATAGCATTGGTACACTGCATTACTATTGATAGTATCATAGCTCAATATAGACATAACTATTCATAGTATCGATACTATTGGCTTTGTCAATTACACTAACCATCGATACTATCGATAGTTTTGCACTATCGATATCAACCTTTTATCAATAGCATGCCACTATCGATGTTTTGCACTATCGATCAACCGTTTTATCAATAGTATTGCCAACTACGATAGTTTTGCACTATAGTATCAACCTTTTATCAATATTATTGCCACTATCGATAGTATCGATAGTTGGTGTAAATTCAAGCCGATACCCCCATTTTGCGCCAGATATCCCGGTCCTCCGCCTTTCTCATCCAAATCAAACATATCATCTCTTCAAAACCTGAAGCAAAATGGGGAAGACCTATGTGCACCAGCAGTAGACTGGATAGGTTGAAGAGAGAGAGAGAGAGAAACCGATACTATCGATAGTCATTTCTTTATTGAGCTACGATACTATCGATAGTATTGCAGTGTATCAATACTATATGCGCTAAACTAAGGTATCGATACTATCGACACTATCGATAGTCATGTCTGGTGATCTAGGTAGTACCACCGCAGTGCCGATATTCATCCCGTGAAACAGGAGTATTATGTACTTTTGTGTTTCGGGATGAGGGCACTGTAGCTAGTGAAATTACCGGTATAGAGAGTATATTTGTTGTCTCGGGTGACAGGCGCAGTGCGCATTGATGGGGGATAATAACTGTATGTCAGTTGTTGGTCTCCTTTAATGCCGCTCTGTCATGGTCCATGGCATATCACTTACCATCAGGTGAGCGTCCAGACCGCCCTGTATACTCATAACATAAAAAAAATGTCTATATTAAGCTACGATACTATCGATAGATCAGTGTATCAATACTTTCGCGCAAAACTAAGGTATCGATAGTTTAGATACTATCTAAAGTCAGGACGTTGCTAGTTGCTACTGATCATCATGATACTAAATCATCTAAAAAAAAATTAAGATGATTCCATGCTTGGCATATTTTTTGCCACCTATGTCTGACAAATAAATTTGATTTGATTGGGAGGGCACGTAAAACCCTTCTTCTTAAAAATCTAAAAATCATCGGTCTTAGCTACCAAATGTAAGCAGCACATTACACGTCCCCACCGAAGGGCTCGAGCCTATCCGTAAAGGGTGTATAGGCCCAGTGCGGATTGGCCGACTTTACGCACAACCTTTGAGTTTCTTAATAGAATAGACTACTTGCTCAATTTATTAAGGTTTGAAATACTCTACGCAGTCACTATTATTCAATTTATTTGTTCAAAACCCAAAAACACAGACACAATGCGGTCTTGCTTCAAAATATCACCTCACAGTATGTTGTAAAAATAAACAGTAATATAAGCCAAAATCGCCTCATAAAAAAGGTATTACGAAGGTCTCCGCAAAACACCGCGTCTGTTACTCCGGTAACAATGGGCACTTGTGTCCGAGAGCCCTTGACGCTCGAGGGCGACGCTGCATGAGCATTCTGCAACTTTTTCTTGCCTACCTTCATACAATTTGTTGGGGACGGTAAAGTGAGGAATCAAGAGGGAAAATTAAGGAAAAAAACTGGTCAATTAGGAACACGTTTGAATATTGGTTAGAAATAGTGTGAAATTACAGGGTATAGGAGACCTAACATCTGTCGTCTCGGGTGACGGGCACAATACGACATGATGGAGAATAATAACTGTCTATCAGATGGCCTCCTTCATGCAGCTCCGTTTGGTCAGGCGAATTATTTACTATCAGGTGGGCGTCCTGACCACCTTGTTCACCGTACACAAAATGAACAAAAAAATTGTAATTTAAAAGTATACACAGCGTTGAAATTACTATTATTAATGATAGACCAATACTCTTTACCATTAGCTCTACAAACGTTTAGATTTAGTATATAACATCGTTAAACAATTTCTTTGGGAACCTCAATCTTGTCTTTGAAGTTTCTGAAATGGCTTTGGATACTGATATGTCGAAGTGAGAATAATTTGGTCAGATTGGATTTTCGAGTCGTTGCGATTAACAATGCTTTGAGGGCAATACACAAATGATAGTTCATCTTACGTTCAACGTAGGACTCATCCTTCATCCCTAAACAATTGTTCGTAGCAGGATTTGAAAACAAACACGAACAACGTGTCATCGTTGCTAGATTCTGGGTTTCTACAGATTGTGTTTTTGCTTTCGATTCTATGAGAAGAAGTAAATCTTCTCATAGAATCTAAAGCATATTCTGCGTATAACAAGGAATGTGCGTCCATTTATGTTGTCTAGATACTTCCTCATCCAAAACTCCAAAAATGCTATTAAGCAAAATTAAATGACCTCAAACAATCCAACTAAACAGTAACAAAATCAACCTCCAACTTGCAGTATTATTCTCCATTAACTCTGGTATGACAAGCCTTTTAATTCCAACTCCAGCCCGCAGAAATGCAGAATCAGCGCCAATTATAACTTGGCCCTTGTTTTTCCGGATGTCCACGAGTCAAGTAATTCGTGCTGTTCACAAAAGTTTTCTCATTTCGTGTTTATCCAAGTCCCGAAAGAGGTTTAATGAAATGTTTGAAGGCTTTATGAGGAAAACTTTTTAAACTTTCAAGTAAAAAGGCGAGATACTTTGATAACCCGTTCGATTTCCTTTCTTATTTAATCCTTGTTTTATTCTGAAAGGAACATGAAAAACTATCAATATTAATGTTGTATATTAATCTTAACTACAGCAGTGTAAGTTAAAAAAGGCTCTTATTTTTTACCTGCATAAGTTTAAGTCTCATTTGAAATCTATTTTAATAAAAAAAGCTTAATAAAGTATCGAAGATTATATAAATGATAAAAACCTATATATATGTCGGAGCACGATAGAATTTATAAACAAAATGTATGAACAGTATCGTTGGCGATATAGTTAATGCCAACGATTCATGTTAATATTAAGAATCAAACTGTTTAGTTTACTAAAATCAAGTTAGGTTTGAGAAGTAAAAGAAATAATAATTAAACTTAACTCTTTTATTGCAAATATTACAATACAACAATTAGTATCTTACTTACATGACTAGCGACCCAATACTCAACCAGAATGTCCTTCAAATTTCAATCATTGGCTCCACATTTCGGCGCTTCAACGCCGCCATCTTAACGCCATGTCAAACTTACATTTCGTCGTATTATAAACTATGGCGCTGCACGAGCATCCAATTATTATGACATTAAGATAATTTGCAACTAGACGCTCACAAATATTTGCCTAATTAATAACTTAATTAATTAAGCTTATTCCATAATTCTGAATACAAAAAGACAACAATAAGTGTCTAACAAAATAACTTTCTATTCAAGGTTGCCGGAACTTAACAATCAAAACAGTGGATTATAAAACATCCTAATATGAAGTCTTAACTCAACAAGTTATTTAATGATAGCTAATATTCACTAGATATTATAATAATATTTATCGGTATTAAGATTTGTTATTAACAAAACAGATTTCTATTTCTGATTAATAAAAACATTAGTTAATTGTTCTAAATACACGGATATAGTTTCGCTAATCTCGTGTTGGTAACTTATTAATCAAAACAGCATTACTTCAATTCAGTAATGCTGGAATAATTATTTTACTATTTAAATTAAGCTTTAAATAATGTTTAATGATTTTATAAGAGATGTAACATTGGAAATTATGAATTAATAAAAATGTAATTAATGTAATCGCCGCCACAGGAAACACTTATGTTTTTTGACAAAACACCGTTCCTTAAAATCATTAGGGATTAAGTTGCATTGTTGCCAGTTAAATATATTGTTAAATAATATTTGATGAATTATCTATCGATATTAAATTGGTTGCGGCGACATATATAATACTTAACTGCTTAATAATACTTTTGTAGGTTATTATATTTTTACCAATACTTAATATGATAAAAATTGAGAGTATAATTTGCTTCTTATAATTATTTTGATCACAAATGATTCTGTGCTAAACACATTTTTTTTTAAAGAGTAACTACTGAGTCTCTTGCTGGTTTGTTCTCAGTGGAAAACTACCTCCCGAACCAGTGGTAGCTTCATTTGACATTCATAAGTGTTCTGTAAGAACCTAAATTGAATAAACACTTTTCATTTTCATTGTCATTGACTATTATTCTATGGAATAAGTCATAGATGAAGTGCTATAACTTTGTATCTCAAGTTGAGACAGCGTTTTACCAAATTTGTGTGAACAAATTTTAGTGCAATCAACCCCTCAAGATACACATAGACACAATTATTCGCATTTGATTGATTGGGAGGGCACGTAAAACCCTTCTTTCTTAAAAATCTAAAAATCATCGGTCTTAGCTACCAAATTGTAAGCAGCACATTACACGTCCCCACGAAGGGCTCGAGCCTATCCGTAAAGGGTGTATAGGCACAGTGCGGATTGGCCGACTTTACGCACAACCTTGAGTTTCTTCGCAGGCGTGCGCTGGTTTCCGATCTGTAATAGAATAGACTACTTACTCAATTTATAAGAGTTTAAAATACTCTACGCAGTCACTATTATTCAATTTATTTGTTCAAAACCCAAAAACTGTGTGTTTTTGGGTTTGAACATGACAGAACACAATGCGGTCTTGCTTCAAAATATCACTCACAGTATGTTGTAAAAATAAACAGTAATATAAGCCAAATCGCCTCATAAAAAAGGTATTACGAAGGTCTCCGCAAAACACCGCGTCTGTTACTCCGGTAACAATGGGCACTTGTGTCCGAGAGCCCTTGACGCTCGAGGGCGACGCTGCATAGATTCAAACGCGTTCCTAATTGACCATATTTTTTCCTTAATGTTCCCTCTTGATTTTCCTCCTTACCGTCCCCAACAAATTGTATGAAGTTAGGCAAGAAAGGTTCAGAATGCTCATGC